>CM037643.1:45202960-45326836 GCA_015227895.2 Colaptes auratus
AAACAGCTAAACTTCCAAACAAAATATATTTCCTATCAATCTGTTCAACATGGTCACAAGACTGTTCTATGACGATAATACCCAAACCTAAAGCTGTTGATGTTTCTTCTTGGGACAGGTAATAACCTAAACCAGATAAATATTCTATGGTCACAGAGAAGTTTTGGGGTACACAGCACACAGTGGAATCAAACAATGCTACGTGAAAAGAAACAGATTGTTAGTAACCTGGCATCCACATTTAAAGGAAAACAAGTCTCATGTGAGACTGCCTCAAGAGTAGATATTTCTTATTGTAAGTGCTACCTTCACAGTTTGACAATTCAAGCTAGTATGTAGTGACAAGATCATTTCACTGAGAGCTAGCTCACAACTCAGCAAAGCATTTAAGTGTGTGCTCCTCTTCTCCACAGGCATGAGCTGCCTCAGTGAAGACTAGGTGTTCATTGTAAACAAAATTACACCCTGTTTAGCCACTTTATTAAGCTGAGAGAGCTGGACTGTTAAGTAGGCAATCAGCTTTGCTGAATCAGGGTACTCCTAAGAGCTTTATGTGATTGCCAAACTCTTGTCTCACTTCCTCTTTCTTCCTTGTATTCAGAGAAGATTCCCAGAGCCTTCTAATGTTTGTCTCTGACTCTCTGGGCCATCTCTGTAAGCTCTCTTGCCTGCCATTGCCCTGAACGGTGAGTCCCTATGATTAAGCAGAGCTCCCAGACACACAAGTGATGCTGAGGAGGCTTCGATCAGCCCAGTGACAAAAGCAGCTAGAGGTGTGACAGAATAATGGCAGCTGTTCCCACACTAATTGCATTCTAGTGAACTTGGGGGGGGGGGGAGCCCCAAGCATTGTAATAGCTTAAGCATCAAGCAGTAGCTGTTTTTGAAGTAGGTTTGCTAATTGAGACCCCAGTTATCACTATGGGAGCTATGGAAAGAGAACACTTGTGGCCACCACACCCTGGACCTACCCGCCCAAGCACACATGTATTGGGAGCTGGCCATCACTACAGACAGTCCACATCAGGTAAAACAGATATACCTGTTTTGTAGGAGCGTTTTATGACCCTCAGAGGACCCCTTCTCAGAAGACAGCTAATTATGTCAAGCAGTGACTCACAACCATTGTCTGGATGGCACTGGCTATCCTGGAGCACCCTCGGAGGTCCAGGGGATGCATAACTGTATGAACTTCACTAAAGCTTTTCTCTACTATTAATTGGACAGGTTGGCATTGGGGTTGTTGCTACACCACAGCACCATGGTCAATCCCGTTTACCTTACCACCACAAGAGAGGGCAAAGGTGTCCTCCTGTACTTAATGGTTCCTAAGAGTGGAGGCACCTGTTCAGTTTAGCATTGTCACTGTAATCAATAACTATTGTTTTTTATTGCATACATCATATCCACTTATGCTTGTGGAGCAAGGATTAATCAATTGACCTTCCAGTTGCTGTATAGTGCCACGTGTGTGCGCTGTACTGATAAATAGGCACCCAGAGTGATCTGTTTGTTGAAAATGATGAATTTAATCATGGCCGACACTGAAATCTCAAAGGAGGTTGAAGTCCACTTCAGTTAAGAATAAAAGAACAGTAATCTGAAACAGTTTTAAATTGATGTTTGTGGGGTTTGTTCCCTGCATTTAAACAGCTGTAAATTGATTTATGCTCTGTCACTGGGCTCCCTCAGCGTCAATGGCACAAATGACACCATGTTTTAGGAATATAATACCACCTTCACTACTGAGGCCAGAGAGAGCAACTGCCAACACAAATACAAAACCTCTACTCATCCAGCAAGATCAACGCTCCTTACATTCTCAACATTTTTATTTGTTGTTAATAAACTAATTTGACTGTCTGCATGGTGACACTGCCATGAATTTACCTTTGATCAAAATTCTCCAGTTTGGCATTAAAAAGTGGTCAATCCTCATACCTTCGCTTTTCCCCTGGATGGTCTGTTAAAACAGCTTAATCATGTGCTTTGGCTTTGCTGTTTCTTTTCAAACAGTGAGCACAGGTAGTGTCATTTTCATTTCAGGAAACTCTGATGTCAGTGAATGTGTAACTGCCGCAGAAGGGCTGCAAAAAGCTTTCTCTTTAGCAAGGCAGCTTTAGGATATGTATTTTTTAGCCAGTTCATTTTGAGCACCTTAATAATGCAAACTTTATGCATTACTGTTTAGCAGTATAATCAAAATGGAAAAACTTGATCAGTTCTGATATTTGTATAAATTACCTTCACAGTATAGTTTGTTTACAGTTCCACAGAGATACCTCAAGCTGGCAATGCAGTTTTATTTAACCATAAATGTATTTCATGTTTCACTGGCAAAACTCTCTGGGTGATTAAAAAAAACCCACATTCCTAACTCAGAGGGACATTTTACCAAGTAAAATCTGTGCACACTGGATGAAGGTCTGATCCTGCAGTAGGTGAGCAAGCTCCTGATTCTCCACTGTAACACCTGAAGAATGGATACATAAATATGAAGGACTCCAAGAACTTGAGCATATTATTTCTCAAACACCCAATGGCTATCTTACGGTTTTCCATGCAGTTTCATGTGGGCCACAGAGAGGCTGCATGAACACAGTTTTACACTTCATTCTGACCCCTTTCACTTAGAGGATCTCCATGGCAAAATACTTTCAGTCTCCAGGCTGCCATGGTTTATTTGTTTGTGTTTTCTGTTCAGCTTTGTAATCTTTGTACTTGACTTGTGAAAATATTTTGGTTTGTGTGAGGATTTTTTAAAAGGTTCTTTTTGTAATGTTTACACATGTTTGGCAAAATTGAAGTTGACAGGCATCTTTTCAGCCTTGTTATTTCTCTGTGTGTACAAAATGGGAATAGAAGAAACCTGCTGAAAGGGAAAAGTGTGTTTTTATTTGAAGACAGATTGAGTATTAGCACTGAAATAGTCCGAAGATGGTATTCTGTCAGAAAATAGAGGATTAAAATAAGAATAATGTATGCATCCTTCTATCATATCTGTGGCTGTAATGCATCATCACAGCGGAGCTTTCCACAATACCACTGAACCTGGAGGGCTAAGCAAATTGTGCTTTTAAGTCTCATTAATTAGGTTTGCCTTAGCAAATAGCACCCAAAAGTTGTTCGTTAGCATGAAATTCTGAAAGTCTCCTCGTGCTTAGTAAGTGGCAGCTTGTATAGAGGATGTCCAGCTGTACAGATGAGTTCAAAACATCTGAGTTGCACCCCATGTTATTGCAGTGTAACACCTAAAAGTTAATAAAAACTTCCAGCACAGATGGACTAAAGGCCCTAAGGGTCCGTTGTTACAGCTTTTACAGGCACTCCAGACATGGTTTTGCTCAGTGCCGTTCACCCGGCAGAGCAATGCCACCTTTCAAGCACCCCTTTCCATTCCCTTTCCTCCTTCACTTCTGCTGTAAATGTAAGTTCTCTCCTGAATTGCCCATTCTATTTACTCATCCACCAATAATGACTTTACCGAGCAGAAAACGTTCATTTCTCTCCTTCTTTAGCTTGGTAAGTTTAAAAAAAAAACAAAACCAACACAAAGAACCAACAAACCCAACATAAATCTTGCTAGTAAGAACATCTAGTTACTGATGTTCTTCCCACCAAACCTTTTAGTGTGGATCTTCAGCAGGGGAATCTACCTGGTAAAACATTGGAAATAAATGCCCCCAACCTCTGAGTCTCCTCAGTGTGTCATCTCTGTACATCCATTATTCAGTGATCACATTGCAAGAATGTGTAAATCTGCCCATGTGCTTTTTCAGAAGAAAGAGCATTTGTCTTTGTATAAAACATCAGCTCCAAATCTCAAGCACAAAAAACCCCACATTTGTTTTTTAGATCTTTAGTAATTACACAACAAACCTATAAAAGACATTGAATGTCAATGCAACGTACCCAAGAGGTACCCAAGCAAAAAATTCAAGCGTTTAGACCTAACCTGATTTTAATATTTGTTTTTTTTTTCAGGAGGCAGATTGTTTATGGTTTCTCCAATACAGTGTTTGAATACTCAGCAAGCAGATTCTTGTGGCCTGTCTGAGGCTGGAGCTGGACAGTGGTTATATGGGACTAAATGAACTGCCACTCTCGCATTGAAAGCTCCTTGCTGAGCAGGGATTGTAAGAAAGCTTTCTCGGTTTGACCCTCCTGCCTTGTCCTCTGCACCATACTTACTTGGTATTGGGTACCACATCTAGTACAGTCTTAGGCAGATATTATAGAGGGGCACTGCATGGAGATTTCCAAATTTTGTACCAAATTCTGCAGGAGGTTGGTGCCTTTCATTTCACTTCAGATTGTTATTGAGCCAGGGATAGCTCGACTTCATCAGCCATTGCACTAGCCCATGAGATCACAAGGCTCCAGGAGGGAAGGCATCAAACCACAAGCTCTCACATGTGCAATGAAATGCAGATACAATGACGTGCTAAGATGCATCCATATTCTCATTCATATCTATTACACCTAGCTTCATATTTCATATTCATGGAAGAGGGCATTTTCTTTATTAAAACTCATTTTAGAGTCAGTTCCCAAAAATATTCTAGTCTCTACTAGATGGATAGTCACTGAAATTCATGCTGTGATTCTGATTGAAAATGAGGTTTGGTGCTAGTGTCTGAAATCTAGTCTGCTTAATGAATTATTTGGGCTTTGGCTCACATCCAAAGGATATTTATTGCTCCATGATGTACTCTGTTATACATTGTTATGAACATCACAAGCACCCGTGATGTATAGCTCTCTCACAGTCAGTATGAGAAAACATCAGCACACTTCCCCAATATAGAAGCGCTCAGTGTTGCCTCATACGCTGAATATTTGAACAGGCTCATATTTTGGCTCAGGTCCCTGAGCAAATATCCCTTCCCAGGGTGCACATCTGGGGAAGAGGATCTACAGTAACAGGACGTCTGGTGTTTAGCAAAAGGCACCAGCTCCTTACTGCTCTCTCTGTGGCGTTTCTTTCCAAATGGGTGATTGGTTGAATGATCAGAAGGATGAAACCAGACAGGTCTGTTAATCTCAGCTTGGACAATTTGTTTCGTAACTGGCACTAAGCAGCCAAATATTAAGTAGTGAGGATTTCAAAAGCATTAGCAAATGCAGCAACATAGGGGGATGCATGGAGAGCAGAAGTTGAGTTCCACAGTGCCCAAACATTGTGAAATACATACACTTCATAATTTGATCAACCAAAAAAGCCTTTCCAAAACACAAAACTATTATTCTACTAAATATAGTGAAAAAAATTCATGTGTCACCATGCTTCCCGACATTTATATCCCTATTTACTCCTCCCCTGAGTATAGTTTTTATATTAATCGACACCATCTTTGAATCATAGGCAGATAATAAATAGGCTCCTTCTGAGATACATTGGCAGGGTAGTTATGAAATAAACGAGATTTTTTACCAGCTCTACGTAATGTACAGTGGTTTTCAAACGACTTTACTCTTCTGTGCCTAGATGACAGACAATAAGTGCCACAGGAATGGGTGTCAAATGAAAATGGAAAATGTTGTGGCGAGTAAATGTGCCAGTGTATTAAATACGTGTTCATTAACGCACAGAAGCAGCGGCTTTCCTCTCCCGAGGGCAGCAGTAGTTTGCCTGAACAAGCAACATGGATTTATGTCCCTAAATGCTTCTCTCTTCAATAAACATTTGTATACCTGCCCTGAACCTGAGGAATCACGTGTAGTTGAGTTAATTCCAAGATACTGAATCAATCTTTGGGAAAGAAACCCCAGAAGCAAACCCCACACAACCCAAAAAAACAGCCACCAAAAACTACTGGATTTTAAAAAAATTCTCTTAAAAAAGCTGCAAGACAAAATTCTCTTGAAAATAATTTTTCAAGCGACATCATCACTCATCACTTTCTTTTAGGCCGGAGGACTCTGGTCTTCAATGAAAATTTTGGGGAGTGAATAGATCTGAGAGATTCTGGACAGTATTTAGGAGCTAGGGACCTAAATCCTATTGAAATACTGGGAATGGATAGTAACTCCCACAGACTTCCTCAACATTCCATCTGGAATGGATGTCCTCTTCAAGACAACACTTTATTTGGACTCTGTAAGCCTTCTGAAAATACAACTGGTGACCATAGATCTTAGTTAGGAGTTACAGCTGTCATCTGCATGTAAGATCAAAACTTTCTACCCTTGTAGAGATACATTGACTCAGTGAAAGAAAAAGCTTGCCCTGGAAGCTCAGGAGCAAAGATATTTTAATAATATTTAAATGAAACACAAACCTGTATCTGCTGAGCTTGATGGCAAAGGTTCCACTAACTTTAATGGGAGCAGCACTGGAGTCTCATCAACAGATGAATAAACACAGCACTAAACACATACCCTGTGTAAAGATGGTGCTCTAATTGCAGTCCCAAGATTTTCTCCCTGCCTTTTTGCCAAACAATGGAATATAGGCTTTAGCTGTTAGGAACAGAGCAGGCTTGGAGCTGTATTTTAAACTATCTATCATATAGCTAGAACAAAAAATCCAGAGGGGAGGGTGATTACACTCTAATAGCTTTAAAGAGGGAAAGGCAATTACACATATTTGGGGCCTGATCTACAGAAAGCACCCAGAGTTACTGAACTACCATTCCTTAGTTCCCATTGCTCCCACAGCAGAAGAGGTAGCAATAAAGATTAAATGTGCTCCTACAATGATGACTTTTTAGTAATAATAATTAAAAAATACTATTAAGATATAAAAGTTTATTTAAATCTATGTGAATTCTAAATCAACACATACATAGAGCACATTTCTGTAAGCAGAGGCAGAATTTTCTCCTGCTCCAGCCTATGCCAGATAGGTTTTCCACAAAGACATGCTCTCAGAAGCACTGAACAGAACAAATGATTTATGATTTCCAAATGGAGAAATGTGTCTTTTAGAATTACTTAAACTTGCCTTGAAAATGAATGCAGAAATTCCTGAATTATCATTGATAATGCATGCTGTGTTCAAACAAGACTCACTGGTAGGCTCAACTATCAACACTACTATGCTTTAGCCTTTAATAGTGTGAAAAAAAGAGGTGAGACAAGAAAGGCAGCAGAAGTGCTAATGCAATTGTTTGATGTGTATATGCGAGAGGCAGAGGAGGAGGAAGCATTCTGCTAGGCGGGCTGCTGGCAATGGGATCGCTGTGCTTTATCCTTCTCTGGCACCCTCTTTAATGGAAAATAATTACAGCTGCATGTAAAATCATACTCTGGACTTTATTGGTCTAATGTTGCCATTACTTAGATCTCCACTGAATGGTCCATTTTACATGGATTTTTTTCTGACCCTCACTGTATGCTGTAGCCACTGAAGAGAGCTGTGGATGCATCTGCCCCTGCACCATTCAGTATGGCAGCTTGCCAGTGGAGAGTGACTGACTTCACTTCAAAATGTTTTCCATTTAATTAGCCTGAAAAACCCAGCAGCCCCATTATCTAAAAGAACCATGGGGGTCTCTTCGCAGAGAGGAAAATAACACCATGGACATCCTCTGGTGCAGTTGTTTTACCAGAAGACTGATCAGTTTATTCTTACAATAGCAGGTTTGGCTATAAAGCTTTGACATCCATGAGTGGCCTACTGGAAGGATACTGTGTTAGAATTTCAAGCCCTTAAAACCCGGGTTCAGTCCTTTTCCTTGCAAGAAAGCTTCCTCATAGCCTGCTGCCTGAACCTTTCTCATGCCCCTGTGCAGCTTTAGAAACCCTCAGTGAGACATTGGGTAAAAACACTTCAAAGGAGTCAGCATTTGAGGCCTAGCAAACAGGTGAGGAAATATGAATCAAGTATGTCCTCAACACAGGGTCTGGCTTTGCAGCGCCCTGCATCTACCAAATGCAATTGGAAAATTACCTTTAACTTCAGTTTGGGGTCCCCTGCATCTATTTGCTCCTTAGACTTGACCTAGACTCACTTATTTCATTTCCTCTTACTTTAATGTAACTACACATGAAGATGGGCTGATGGCTGAACCAGGTTGAGCAAAACAGTTTCTTTTGTTCTAATAAAATGCCTTAAAATATTGTTTCTACATGTTGTACATAAGCCAGTCCCCTGATTAGAGTGCACAATTTGAAATGCACACTGAAATGTTTTACTTCTGCAAGCCAGAGGAAAAACAAAACAAGATATTCAAAGTGGCTTTCCTCTGCAATAGAAAGCCCACTAAATCAAGACAATAAGTGTGTGTAGAAGTTTTAGGCAGTATTGTCTAGATCTTCCTTATCACAGTGTGGGAATGTGCCCTGACCAGCCACAGGATGAACTTCTGGAAACTCAGATTCTATGATTTACCCAGTACTTAAAGGAGATATGATAGCCAGCATTGGTTAGAAAACTCATTTGTGCCCATTATTGCAACATTTATAGAAGAAAGCTTCCTGACACACACTGCAGAGTAAGATTCTATTTAAAACAAAACAAAACACCAAAAGTAAGAACAAACACAACAAGCAAACCAACCAATCAACCAACACCACAAAAACACAGGTCAAAGCACAGGGTTTCTGTGGACCAGGCAGGACAGGAAGGTGAACGTGGCCTCTCGTATGGCTTTAATCACAAACCACTGGAGACTGGAAAATGTTGTGCTGTGCCCTTCCAACCAGTCCACTGGGCAGGAATACTATAGGTCAGAAGGGATCTCAGGAGGTCACCTGGTCCAAGCTCTGCCAACTTCCAAGATACCTGCCTAATGTCACAGTTTGGAACAACCTCCCCCTTTTGATCTCACCTAAAGGAGTGGGTGATACACTCTTTCTTGTAACTTCCAACCCAGATCAATCCAAGAATCAATAAACCTTTACATTTTCCTTCTGCACCAGCCTTGTTTCAATAGAATAGAATAGAATAGAATAGAATAGAATAGAATAGAATAGAATAGAATAGAATAGAATAGAATATTCAACCAAACCAAGGTTGGAAGAGATCTTTGAGATCATTGAGTCCAACCTATCACTCAACACCATCTAATCAACCAAACCATGCAACCAAGTGCCTCATCCAGTCTCTTCCTAAACACCTCCAGGGATGGTGACTCCACCACCTCCCTGGGCAGCACATTCCAATGGCCAATCTCTCTTTCTTTGAAGCACTACTTTCTAACATCCAGTCTGAACCTCCCCTGGCACAGATTGAGACTGTGTCCTCTTGTTCTGGTACTGGCTGCCTGGGAGAAGAGACCAGCCCCCGCCTGTCTACAACCTCCCTTCAGGGAGTTGGAGAGAGCAAGAAGGTCTCCTCTGAGCTTCCTCTTCTCCAGGCTAAGCAACCCCAGCTCCCTCAGCCTCTCCACACAGGGCTGTGCTCCAGACCCCTCCCCAACTTCGTTGCCCTTCTCTGGACACCTTCCAGCAACTCAACATCTTTCCTAAACTGAGGAGCCCAGAACTGGACACAGGACTCAAGGTGTGGCCTAATCAGAGCACAGGGCAGAATGACCTCCCTGCTCCTGCTGGTCACACTATTCCTGATGCAGGCCAGGATGCCATTGGCCTTCTTGGCCACCTGGGTATACTGCTGGGCACACTCCTCACTGTTCCAAGCACTATGGGCTTGGCTGATTTTAGAGGATCCCTTCCTCAGAACTGTTTACTTTTTTTTTTTTTTACCCCAGCAGAGCCTGGAGGCCAAATTTAGGCCCAAATGCTGAATACATATGGAGTGTTGAGACCCAAAGCAAAACCCCAAGAAGACATCTCTGACCTACTGAGCACCTTGGCTCATCTGCAAGTGCTGCAGCATCATGGAGCAGCTTTACCATGACAGACGTGGCTGTTAGCCATCCAAGATGTTGAATCAGCTTTACTGGGTGAAGTCATTAGTCAAAGGAGAGACCAGAGTCAGTGGCTCTGGCACCAGAGCACTAGCATTGCTTTTCCCTCTGGTATGCTCCAGCAAATAACAGAGTCACTGTACTGGCAGCTTTTCAGGGTGTTTTGGCGAAGCACACTGCTTGCTGATGACCAACATCAGCTATTACAAAAAAGTTTTACAAACCTGAAGACATCTTCACAATGGAAAGTATAGGCTGAAACCTCAGCTAGGAGCTACCCATTTGGAAACAGGCTCAGACCAAATCTCATTACTACATGAATTATTATTTGAATTAAGAAATTGAAGCACAGAGTGATGATTATGGTAGAAAAATTGTAGGTGCAGTTGGAGAAAATATGACTCAATAGTCCTCACCTTAATGTGTGACAGAGCTTGTGATTTGGTAACGAGCTGTGGAGGAAAGGCTGTGAACTAACTAGGCTCTTTATAAGCTGACAAAGATTCTCGGGAAAGTAAGGAAAAAATAACTAATAAAACTATTTGAACATTTAATGGTAGCTATGCAGCCAATTAATCACAGTGGGATAGGAGCAAGGGATAGAAAGTTTCAAACTTTCACATAAACTTTGTCCTTTTTGGGTTGCAGAGCCCAAGCTCCAGCCAGAGACAAGCTGAATCGGACCATGCTTTATGGCACAACCTCAGATGAGTCAGCTGATTCTCTCGTTTCACAAATATGTCACCGGCCTGAAAATCTGTGATGATTTCACAATGCAACTGTCGAAAATAACAGACATGCAAGAGAATTTGATGTGTCTGATTATTAACAAACTAGTTAATAGGGAATGCTGATCCAGTAGCTAAAAGGTTGTTCTCCCCAAAGGGGTAGTGAGCAACGCTGAAGGTTTGGTGCAGCTGTAGTAAATGTGACAGCCAGAGCTCGCCCCTGCTCTGCTGACACACAGCCGTGGGGCAGCCCTGTGCCAAAAATAACTACGCTTTGATTTAGTTAGTGAGCAGTCTGTGAGCCACAGCAGAACCAGATATTCAAGTTTGCCCACCTTCTGGGAAACTGAACACCATCTCTTTGACCCAATCACCTCCTCTCCCTGAAGGAGAGGCCAGGCTGGGTGCATAAGATGGGTGCTTGCGTGGAGAGGAGAGGAGGGTCCCACTCAACCCTCAGGGCTGGAAAGCTGCTTTGCCCTGGATGTGCTCTCGGTGCTTACTGCCACCCCACTGATCTAAGAGTGTCTGAGCAGAGTTTCTCACTGTCCAGCATCCTCCTCACCCAGAATCTAGGACAAACCCTCAAACCAGAAATCCCAAAAATTTAATGTCAGCCCTTTCCAGCATTGTCAGTGTATTTGTGTCTGGACAAATGGCCTCATCCATGGGTCAGAGCTGTTAAGTGACCCTCTCAAACTAGTCAACCAGCAAGTAACCAGCATGCAAATAACTTTACCTTTCTACATTGGTGGGAGAAAAGTGCAGGTTCGACACAAAGCTCAGTGTTTCTATCTGAACCATGACAACACTGTGTTGACAAATGCGTGTTCCCCATCCCCTCTGCAGGTAGGGAGCAAAGACAGCAGAGCCCGTTGTGCAGCAGAGCCGGATGCCCTGCCCCCACACGATGGGCTCTCCCGTGAGCCCTGCAGCCACAGAGCTACTGGGAAGCAACCCCATGATCACAGGAGCGAGGAGTAAAGACAAAGAGGCCCTCCAGGAGAGCCTGGGAATGGGCAGAGGAAAATCTGGCTCCGTAGATTTTTTGTTACCAAACCCTAATGGGTGTTAAGAATCAGTTCAATCTTACGTCTTAAATGATGCAAAACTTGTACCTGACTTTTCCAGAGCATCTTCTCATTTCTTCTTAAATGATCTATGACACATACATTTGAATCCCATTGATGGAGGGAAAAAGAAAAAACAAAACCACCACTAAACCAAACCAAACTCCTTCCTGAAGAACATGTCTTTTTTAGGAGAAAGAGAACACCTAACAAGCAAACTGATGCAAACCCATGTTCACAAGTAACAGCTAGTAACAACACTGCACGTGAGAGGTTTCCTTCTGTCTGCTAACCCTGAGAAAAGTGAAAGATTTTCTATGATATGAGCCCAAAATATCCTTGGAAAAGAAAGGCTATGTATTTAATTATTCTTTGCCACTGTGCATTCAATTAAATCTATCGTAGCTGACAAAGCCAACTTTGCACCTTCCTGTTGTTTTGTAATTTGAATCCACTATGTGATTCCAAATAATTGTCAACCACACAAAGGTGGTTTCTTTGACATTTGCTAAGATATGGCTGCAAAATCTCTTTAGTGTGGGTCATTTCACCTCACTGAGTAGAGCTGCCTGGAAACTAAGCTTTAAAGCATGACCCCTACCATTGTGCCTAATGTGAAAATGCAATATTCCCCACAGCTTAGAGGATGACATTCCCTCTGCCAGACAAAACACACACAAGCACACATACTCCAATCTGCCCCAGGTTCATGCTGCAATGCCACAAACAGCTGTTCACCGATACTTACATTCTATTCATGGGGAGGGAGGAGGCTAGGGAAGAAGAAAAGTTCTAAAATGAAGACAGGCATGCCTGCATCAGCATGATTTTTAGACTAGCTCACAAAGACAATCTTTGAAGTCCAGTTATAGGGAAAGCCCAGTGGTAATTCCATAGCCATAAAGATATGGAGCACTCTTTGGTTAAAATAGCTTCTGGCACATAGGTGATGTTTCATGGCTAAATAGGCCTTAGGGCCTGAGAGAGAAGGAACCTCTATCAGATTCTCTGAGTTGGTTCTCCTTTTCCAGCGTTGCACACAATGCATTCCCAAACAAAAGGTACAGCCTTGTAGGAATCTCGGATTTTCCTTATTTCATGAGAACAGCATTACACATTAGACTCTGAAGCACACGGTCAGTGGTTATCTGATTGATTGTGTGACAGCTGACAGTGATTGTCTATGAAGCTAATCACTTTGCAGTGTCATCAAAATTAGTCGCTGAAGTTTCATCTGACATGCAAATTAGGAAGCATGAAGAAATTAAAGCAAAAGATACAGCAATTTTTAATTTTCTCTTAAATAACAGGCAGATGCAGGAAGAATCTCAAAACAGCGTTTCGTCTTTTTGTTTTATGCCTGCAGTATGACTATGTTATACACAGGCTTCCTCAGTCTACACAAAATAACATAACTGAGATACTGTGCCTTAGTGCCTCCAATAGAGTACCAGTTGGGCTGTGCCAGACAGTGCTTAAAAGGACCAAGAAAGATGCCTTCCTGCAGTTTGCTTTGGAATTCGAGGTTCTCAGAGCCAAACCTGTCCTTGGTTTCTGCTTGTAGTGGGGTGAGAAAGTTCCCCACACACACACAAAAAGAAACCACAGCTAGCTCAGTCGGAAAAGCAGATGAAAGCTATCTTTACAGGCAGAAATGGAATGCAATGAATATGTACACAAACATACAATATTTACAATATATACAGAAATACACAGCAATGAACGTAATGCAGAAAAGCCTTTTCCCTCCAGCTGGCATGGGGGGTTCCCTGAACCCCCCTCTCTCCCTCCCCTACCTCCCCTTTTTCCCAAAAAGGGGTTAGAGAGAGAGAGAAAGGCAACTAAGGAGGAAAAATTCTGTTAGCTCAAAAGCACATGCAAGAATTAGCTTTCTTATCTGGTTAGCTTGGTTAACCAAGGTCACTCCTGCTTCAGAAAGAGAGAAGCCATCCAGCCCACAGGACAGAGAAGCACAGACTGCACCCAGCCTGAACCCAGACCAGACTGAACTAACAGAACCCAAACTTCAAATTGCATTCTACAATCTACCAATGAAATTAGTTTAGACTATCTTATTTTTGTTTAAATATCAAAAACATTCAGCCAGAGTGTTCAGCAACTGTCTCTTTCTTAAAGGCATAGCCTCAACCGGTCACACTGCTACAGTTCATGGGAGGTGATGATGGTTTGGGGGTCTGCACATTTTCCACTGATGAAAAGGAATATAATAGTTCCTGTATTTATAATCAATATGTCAATATTAATCTAGGTATTTATAACCTTTATTAGTATGAAAATTGCCAAAACTTATTAGATGGGTTGGATGTGCAGTTAGAATATATTTACCATGGGAATGTGCAGGATTTGGGCAACTACAACAATTTAACCATTGTATGCAAACCGGGAGGAATATAACAGAAAGGGAACACCCCGGGAGCGAAATGGCTCGACCACAGTGGGGGGGAGACTCAGCAAGAGCCATTAAGCCAAAGAGGCAATGAATTAATTACTCACAGCTGGTTGTACCCAAGTGGGGAGTGCTGCTGCTGTGTACTAGAGGTTTTGGGGCGCTCCCATGCGCCAGGCAGGGCAGGTTGCCGGCAGGAAGGCCACGCGGTCTCGGGGCCGGTCTGGCTCCAGCGGCCGGCGGCTGCTAGCGACGCTGTCGGACGGGCGCTTGCTTTGTCCTGGGTGAATTGAGGCACGGCTAAATCCTGGCCACAAGGGGAAGCAGGCTGGGCTCTGGCTCCTAAGCTGGTGGCTTCTCTCGTAGCTTGCAGTGTGTATGCTCGTGGCTTTATCCCAGGCTCTGGACCAGGCAACTTGAGGCTATGCAACTCGAGGCACCTTCAAGCCAGATAAGATCCAAGCAGGTTCAAGCACGCAAGGCTTCAGCAAAGCAAGAGCAAGGGTGAGCAAGGCTTCAGCAAAGCAAGAGCAAGGGTGAGCAAGGCTTCAGCAAAGCAAGAGCAAGGGTGAGCAAGGGTGAGCAAGGCTTGAGCAAGGCAAGAGCAAGGGTGAGCAAGGCTTGAGCAAGGCAAGAGCAAGGGTAAGCAAGGCTTGAGCAAGGCAAGAGCAAGGCACAGGCGACTAGAAATCAGCCTGTATATAAATCTTGCCCGAGATTGATTCGACCAATAGGGCATGAAACCAGCACATAGCTGCCCAAAGGGAAGGGTTTCTGCCAGGCTGTGTCCAGAACCCCTGCCCTTACCATAGACCACAGGGTTGTTTACCAGACCCCCATGGTCCTGTCCCCTCTGTTCCTTTTCCCACTGTGAGAAATAGGTTTTAATATTTGGCTTTCGCAAGGGGAGTTACTGGGGACCTGGGGCTCGATCGTTGGGCCGATTGGTTGGCTATGGTCTGTATTGGGAGAGAAAGGTGAGGTGCCAACATGTCTAAAGACTGGCCAGGTCAAAAGTGCAGGTTTTGTCTCAGTCCTGATGGAGAGGGGTGGGAGCGTGCTGGGGACTATGTATGTTTGAATATGAATATCCATGTTAGCCGCCTATGTAAGTTCAACTCGTGTTGTTACGGCGTGCCTCTAGCAATTTTGCTCTGCGCCCAGCGCTGTGTTGCCTTTATTTTATAGTAAACTGGTTATAAATTTCAGCAGTGAGCTCGTTTCTCACAATTTGGTGACCCCGACGTGATCACCCTGTCTGTAAGGGCTTTCAGGACCCTTCAGAAGGGGGGGCGCCCCCGCCGATTTCGGCGGCCCGGAAGGAGGACCCTGGAAGCCTCTCGGAACACGGGTAAATGGTCCAGATAAAGGCAAGGGAAGGAGCTCCCGGTTGCCGTGGCTGCCTGTAATTCTTGTGCACAAAGTCCCAGGCAAGAAAAAGGCTGTAAGTATTGTCCGGTTGGGTGGGTATTGAGGTCAGTCAGAGTGTGTGTGTGTGTGAGACGTGGGCTGGACAGTCCGGGGCCACGAAGCAAGTGTGGAGTCCTTCTAACTGCGTTTCCAATATCCCGCGAGGGACTTGGCCAGTGAAGGGACGAGGCGGTTGGTGACAGAAAGCATGGACCTCGGGAAATGGGGCAAGGGTCAGGTGTAGACCAGCACCGTGAAACATGGGAGCAACAAGGGTACCCAGGGATATACCCCCGGACAGTCCTCTGGGGTTACAGTTAGCGTATTGGAGGCACAATACGCAGGATTAACCCAGAAGTCTGGGCTAGTGAAGAAAATAGAGGGGGGTTAGGTGTAGATAACCTGTTGATCTCGGGAGAAAGGGCAGTTGGGGTTGGAAGGAGGG
Source organism: Colaptes auratus (assembly GCA_015227895.2). Taxonomy (NCBI): domain Eukaryota; kingdom Metazoa; phylum Chordata; class Aves; order Piciformes; family Picidae; genus Colaptes; species Colaptes auratus. The sequence goes on from CM037643.1 coordinate 45,218,836, forward strand.
GGGATTGTGTCTCTTCAAGCCCCAAGGCAAGGATTGTTGGGATATTGTGGATTGTGGATAGTCAGTTGGGTTTTTTTCAGAAGAATTTGTGGGTGTGATGTATGGAGTTCAATCAGGTGATGCAAGGATCCAGGCCATTCGGTGAGTTGTGCCTGGGTAGGGGCCCTGGCTACGGGGTCCCGGCTACGGGGTCCCGGAATTTCTCTGTGCGTGGGGGTTCCAGGATTCTGGGTGGTAGTCAGGTGGTCTTCACAGCCCTGGAGAATTCGGGCTGTGAAGGGGTAGCGTTGTTTCTACAGTCTAGGGGCTGCGGAGACTGGTCGTCCGTAGGGATCGGGCGACCAGCGCTGCGTCCCGGTGTCCGGTGTCCCGGTGGTGAGGGACGCGGTCGGGAGTTTTTGGTATCCTGCGGTCCGGTTTCTAGAGGGGCCTGGGCTGTGGGGGCCCGCGTCGCGGTGGCATTTGCGGGTTTGACGTCCCGGTTTCGGGTGCTCCGGCGGTGGGGACCCGGTTCGGGAGTTTTTCATATCCTGCGGTCGGTTCCGTGTGGGGCTCGAACTGCGGGGGCCCGTGGCGCGGTTACGCTCGCAGGTTTGACGTCCCGGTTTAGGGGGGAACCTCGGTTTGAGGGACCCAGTTCGGGAGTTTTTCGTATCCTGCGGTCGGTTCCTTGTGGGGCTTGAACTGCGGGGGCCCGTGGCACGGTTGCGCTCGCGGGTTTGACGTCCCGGTTTCTAGGGGAGGGACCTCGGTTTGAGGGACCTGGTTCGGGAAGGTTTTTTCCGTGGTTTCAGGCTTCCGCAGGAGGGCAGGGACCTGGGCTGCGGCGTGTGAGGGTTCTTTTTTGCGGTTTGACTTTGTAAGGGATCGGCACAGTGAGGGGGGTCGGTTGTTTGCAGGGAGCGGCACCGGCGCTGCGGAAGAACGTAGCATTGGTATTGGGGTAGCCAGGCGATCCTGGTGGTTTGGTGTCTAGTGGCTCGGGGCCGGCGCTTCCAACTGCCGCCGCTCGGTTTTGATCCCCGGTCAGTGATTAGTGAGCGCCTTAGGGATCATATTACAGTATTGGGATGATGACGAGTTGAGAAAAGGAATATCAAAGGGAAATAAAAAAAGGTTTATCTTTTGATGATTGGATTTGCCAAATTCTAAAAAGTGGTTTAGTAGGGAAGAAGCTGAATATGCTGCTGCTTGGATTAGGGCTTCACGCCCTACCCCTGTTCCCATATTTAAGAAATTGGAAAAGATCAAGGATTGGCAAGACAGAGGTTTAGAGGAGTTACTACGTGAAGCTCAGAAGGTGTTTGTAAGGAGGGATGAAGAGAAGCAGAAGGACTGCTGGTAACTGCTGTGAGGGAAGGTCAGAAATAAGGCAGCTGCTCGGATTTCTGGGGTACTGTTGATTATGGATAGAGGGGTAAGAAAAGGTACATGAGGCCAGATGAGTGATTGGATAAAATAAAAAGAATGTTGATTGATGCCCTGTTTTAAATTTGCCTGGCATGGACAAACCATTTGACATCTAACCAAACAGCATCTGGGGTGTTGACCCAGGACTGGACTGGAAGTAAAAATCCTGTTGGGTATTGTTGCAAGTTATTAGACCAATTTGCTTACAAGCTCTAGTAGCAGCGGCCTTATTAGTAGAGGAGGCCCAGAAAGCAACTTTTAATTTTGTTCTTGTCTCAGATCCCACCTTGGGGATTCCCGATCTATAAAATTAAAGCTGGGGGTAAAGCGTTAAAAAACTTGGAGAGTCACCAATTTCCCTCTGGGAGGGATCTTTTCTTGTTTTTGTTAACAACAGGTACAGCTGTCCGTACTGCAGAACAAGGGTGGACACATGTTTCGTGAGTAAAAGGAGCACTGCAGGAGTGTGCCTCTGAGCCTGACTGACTGCACAGGACAAGCAAAACTTGCTTCAGCGTGAATTACGTAACACCTGCAACACCTCAGTCTGAAGGATCTGGAGCTCGTGTGAATTTCATTGCAAGGAAACATCAAGGAAAGCCGCCATTTCATTCTGTGTATAAAACATCCTGGGACTTGATGTCATTGGGGATGGGTAAAGTGTAAATGTTGTAAATGGTATTTGTTATCATCGGAGTATTTTATCCTGACTGAACTGGAAGGAGTCCAATCAAAATCTAAGACCATGTCCCCAGGTGTGGATAAATTCTCCTCCCAACATTAGTAATGGTAAACAGGTTGAATTAGTAATTAGGCCTGCTAAAGTGATGGTAAATTTTTCTGCTGCACTGTGATTTTCTGCTATATATTTTTGCTAAGCATAGGTGTGACAAAAGCTTGACAACTATTTCTTCTATTGTAGTTATGCAATAGGTTACCTGTGAGTTCAAAAGCTTTAACTTCTTGAGTATCAAATGTAAATTGGCTTGTTGGAACATTGCTGTAATTGTTGTTTGGTATTAATAAGTTGCAACTAGATGGTTATAATTTGAAGTGATTAGGACAGAGGAGAGCACCAAAAACTGTGTTCAGCTAGTGGGACCACAGAGACTGCAATACAGACAGCTGAAAGGACCAGTGCATCCACCCACTGAACAGACTGTGGTACCCCAAATGGAGTACATAAAGATGGTCATGAGATGAGTTCCAGTATCAGAATAGGAGTGGTAATGGTCCTTGCCTGAAAACATCACAAACTAGAAACAGGTCGGGGTTCGGAATTGGTACAGCCTCCCTGGACAAGGGAAAGGGACATGGTCCGAGCAGAGCATTGGTGGGGATTGAAGGAGGCAAGACCAGGTAGACCTCTGTGATTGCCACGAAGAAGATCTAGAACCATGGCTGTGGGCAGCAACCCCATAGGCCGTGTGAGTGGAGTTGCAAGTCAAACCGGACTCCTAATTCCCAGGATTAACCACTCAGAGGGAGAAAGTTGTCACCCAGATGCTGGTATATATGCCACACCCATCCCTGTGTATGGTACCTGGTAAAGTAAAGGAGGAAATATTTTCAGGCAAGGAACATCTGTTGTTATCCCATTCCTTTTACCAGGAAGTTGACATTGGAATCCTTTTGCTTGTTACAGAATTGTTCCCAAGTTAGGTTATTATGGCTCAAGCCAAATGTAGTAGAAAGAAGGGGAGGGATTGTGAAATATAGGTTTTAATATCTGGCTTTCACAAGGGGAATTACTGGGAACCTGGGGCTCGGTCGTTGGGCCGATTGGTTGGCTATGGTCTGTATTGGGAGAGAAAGGTGAGGTGCCAACATGTCTAAAGACTGGCCAGGTCAGAAGTGCAGGTTTTGTCTCAGTCCTGATGGAGAGGGGTGGGAGCGTGCTGGGGACTATGTATGTTTGAATATGAATATGTATGTTTGCCGCCTATATAAGTTCAACTCGTGTTGTTAAGGCGCGCCTCTAGCAATTTTGCTCTGCGCCCAGCGCTGTGTTGCCTTTATTTTATAGTAAACTGGTTATAAATTTCAGCAGTGAGCTCGTTTCTCACACCACGTTACCCCAACTTTCTGCAGGAAGGAGGGGAGAGCGGGGGACCATGTCTAGACACCTGGGTTTGGGTTTGGGTTTTTGCTGGGGCCGTTTGGCCCTACCATGACATCCACCCATAGCAACTCCCCTTCAGATCAACTCACAGAAGCATCCTTTGTGCCTTGTCTGGAAGAAACAGGAATAACTGCAGAAAAACATAGCGCTGGTATCCTCTCCCATTCCAGGGCAAACCAGAAGCTTTGTATTCTGACCTACAAATACTTCTTAACCTTGCCTTTGGTTTTCCATCTTCTTTTTCATTTTGCCATCTTTTCAGTGTTGGTCCCTACACTTAAAACAATTGCCTCATTAACAAAGGCCAAGTACCAGACATATTTCCTTTAGTGCCTTAAGTCCCACCTTTTGCAGTAAATCTGACTGCTCAGCTAACCTTAAATAACCTTAAGCAGCTACTGCCACTTTTGTGCACTGCTTTGTCCACAACAAAACCAATCTTGCAGATACTGGCTCACAAAAGAGCAGCATTTACTATAACAGAAGCAGGGCTGGACCACATGCCAGGTGTCTCTTTCTATGCTGCACATGCTAAACAGTCAAGTTAAACAGTCATCACTGCAGATGAATAACAAAAATCCTGTTTCCATCATTCTTTTTCAGTCACTTGTTTTCCTGAAAGTTCAAGTCTTAAATTATTTTCGGAGAACTACCCCTCTTGAAGTCTCTGTTGTAAATATCTGCGGTATGGAGTAAGCTAGAGAGAGGTTAGTAATAATTAAAGCAAATTGTGGTACTTAATTACAAAGAAAGAGAATAAACATCAACAGCACCATGTACATTGAAATACATTGTTGATAGCCGTGGTATATAAGCATCAGCTATTGTAGCTGTGTGTGGGTTTACCACTTCAGCAATTAAGAGTATGTATGAATTCACAGTAAACTGTTTTAAGAGTACAATGATGACCGCTGCTGTGTAATTGCACAGCACAAGTGGCAATGCAGCCAGCATGTGTGTAAGCACGAGCGACAAAAAGAAGTAACAATCAGTACTGTTTCGGAACCATACCAGATTAACTCATTTAAGAGAGACTGAAATTGTTGTGCCTTACTTGTAAGTTCTACATTTGCATCATCAGACAAATGAATGCTATCCTTGGAACTCATTCAGCTCATAAAGCCGGCAGCTTGCCTTCATTCATGAACTGCCCCATTGTGAACCAGGTGACACTTGACAGAGCATCTTCATATTTCATCTTTTTAGCAAAACAGAGCATCAGTTGCCAAAGATCACCAAGTCAACACGAGAATGCAGGTAAATGGAAGCAGAAGGATCAGCAGAAAATGCGGTCAACCACTTCCATTGTTATTTCAAGCAGGTGAGGAGACAGCCCTGCGTTGCAGGTCCCTAGCTCACACTTCCATCTCATGGTTACCGGGCTGAGCCCATCCATGTGGATGACCTCAGGGTGACTTGCAGTTATAGGCACAAACAAGGGCTGAGAGCTACTGGCTCTGCATGTGGATCTTCCACCAGGACTGGCAGCAACCTTCATGTACGTACCTCTGTTTAAAATTGGGCAAAGACACTGCCTCCTGTTGGCAAAGCTTTTCGTGTTTCAGTAAATGAGGTAATATGCATTTAAAATAGTACTGTACATGGTAATTTTGTATTGATTGGATTAAAGTAGCAGTAAGAATTCTTATGATTTTACTCTTTTCGATCTGCTGCAGCTGTAAAAAAGACATCATAAAAGAAAGTTAGCCAAGGATCAGACCATCAAGTTACTAACTCTGGTAGATCCATGTGTTAATAGGTTGGAAATATCCCACCAAACAGACTGAACGAGTTGAAGTAATGCTACAAAAAGCTTTGGAAGTTCTACCAAAAGCTGGAAAATAAAAAACTGAGTCTAGTTTGGTTTTTTTTTCCAAATTACATTTTATCTTATTGGCAACTAAAAAGTAGTTTAATTTATATCCATCAAATTACATCTTTGTCATAGTATCTGGCTTCCTCAGAGCTCTCCCAGCGACCAAATTTAGAGATTGTTCAACAGCGCTGCCTCAAGCATGACCCCAATCACAGCCAGAGGCCATTGCTCAGATCTCCAGCAAGAGGAGGCAGCTTACAACAAACACAGACAGACATTTGCAGACAGACTGTCAGCACCAGGGTGCCAGGAAGCTGCAAGGAAGCTCTGTGCATGAGAGGAAGCTGGACATGACAGGCAAGTCTACAGCCATTCTTACTTCTTCCTGTTACCACTGTACCTGCACATTGCCCATGTGTGTGCTCAGAAGCACCTGTTGGGAGAAGAACTATCAATAAACCCCCTCAGTATCAATATCCCAAAGATGGTTATGAGAAAAGGGGAATGGTCTGTTACCAGTCTTAACTGGTAGGATAGGGAAATAGGGAAGGGCTGGTGGTGGGTGATGTGGTGGTCAGAGGATGTCTAGGGTCCAGCAACCATGAAATAGTTGAATTTTCAGTGCTCAGGCAAGCTAAGAGCAGCAGCAACAAAACCTCCACTCTGGACTTCTGGAGGACAGCCTTCAGGTTACTCAAGGAACTAACTCAGAAGGTTCCTTGGGAAACAGCCCTTAAAAACAAAGGGGTCCAGGGGAGATGGACCTGCTTAAGGAAGAGCTCATGAAGGCTCAGAACAGGCTGTGCCAGTGTGCCGGAGGATGAGCCACCGGGGCAGACGGCCTGGATGGGCAATGAACTTCTAAAGGAACTAAGGGGAAAAAGAGGGTGTAGCATCTTTGGAAGGAAGGGGAGGCAACCCATTGTTTAAGGATGTTGCTAGGTCTTGTAAAAAGAAAATTAGGGAGGCAAAAGCACAGTTGGAGCTTAGCCTGGCACTGCTGTGAAGGACAACAAAAAGTCCTTCTATAAATATATTAATAGCAAGAGGAGGGCAAGGACAACCTCTGCTCCTTGGTGGGCACGGAGAGGAACGTTGTAACAAAGGATGAGGAAAAGGCAGAGGTAATTAACACCTTCTTTGCCTCAATTTTTACTAGCAGGACAGAATGTCTTCCAGACAGCTGGCCTGCAGAGCTGGCAGATGGAGCCAGGGAGCAGCATAGTTCCTCTGTAATCCAGGAGGAGGTAGGTAGAGATCTCCTCAGCTGCTTGGATCCCCACAAGTCCATGGGACGGGATGGGATCCATCCTAGGGTGCTGAGAGAGCTGGCAGATGAGATGGCCAGGCTGCTCTCCATCATTTTTCAGCAGTCCTGGCTCACTGGAGAGGTCCCAGAAGACTGGAAGCTGCCAATGTGGTGCCCATCCACAAGCAGGGCCGGTTGGATGAGCCAGGGAATGATAGGCCTGTCAGCCTGACCTCAGTGCCAGGCAAGGTTATGGAACAGTCATCCTGAGTGCAATCACACAGCACTTACAGGATGGCCAAGGGATCAGGCCCAGCCAGCATGGATTTAGGAAGGGCAGGTCCTGCCTCACCAACCTGATCTCCTTCTATGCCCAGGTGACTGCCTGGTGGATGTGGGGCAGGCTGTGGATGTAGTCTGCCTGGACTTCAGCAAGGCCTTTGACACCGTCCCCCACAGCAAACTCCTGGCCAAGCTGGCAGCCCCTGGCTTGGACAGCAGCACTCTGAGCTGGGTTAGGAACTGGCTGGAGGCTGAGCCCAGAGAGTGGTGGTGAATGGTGCCACAGCCAGCTGGCAGCCAGGCTCTAGCTGTGTGCCCCAAGGATCAGTGCTGGGCCCCATGCTCTTTAACATCTTTATTGATGATCTGGATGAGGGCATTGAGTCCATCATCAGTAAATTTGCAGATGACACCAAGCTGGGGGCAGGAGTTGATCTGCTGGAGGGCAGAGAGGCTCTGCAGAGGGACCTGGACAGGCTGGACAGATGGGCAGAGTCCAAGGGCAGGAGATTGAACACATCCAAGTGCCAGGTTCTGCACATTGGCCACAGCAACCCCATGCAGTGCTACAGGCTGGGGTCAGAGTGGCTGAAGAGCAGCCAGGCAGAGAGGGACCTGGGGGTGTTGGTCAATGGTAGGCTGAACATGATCCTTGGTGATCCTGAGGGTCTTTTCCAACCTGAATATTTCTGTGTTTCTGTGCTATTTCTGCTGAGCTATGCCCTTATTTGCATGAGCATCACAGGGCTGTAACTGCAGTCCACATTAGGAGTTACTGTACACTGACATATCACAAAGTAAACTAAGCCCTTTATCTTCTGAGAGAACTGATGTATTTTCTTCTGTGATTAAATAGAGATTCTGTGTAGCCTACATTATAAACTTAATTTTTAAGCTGTTTATTCCAATTTTTTAATATTTTTTTCAGAGCCTGGGAAATCCTCTGCAATGAATATTTGGCAACACTAAAGCATGCAAGTTTATGTTTTTAACAGAAACCAGGTTTGCATTAGAAGACTATAGCAGGGGGATATTGGTTTTGGGAGGCACTGTCAGCAGCTGAAATGTGTGGGGTGGGGAAGGACTAGGTCTGCAGCAAACGTTTGGGTCCAGTTGCAAGCTGCTTCCTAAGTGGGGATCTGCATTACACTTGAGGCAGCTCTTTGCTGTGGGGAACAGTATCAAAAATGCATTTGCTATGACCCTTCTGTCAGAGTACACTCAGCTCCTTCCTTAGGCTGATCCCACCTATGATGTAGGAGTAGAAACATTTGTGTATCTGTCACTTAATACACATTTAGGTGGCTGGGGTTTATTTCACTCTTTCCCAATATATTTAGAAACAACTCCGGTTTGCCAGTCACCAGAGGATCACACCAGCCCTAACCATAGCTGTTTTCACCTAAGCATGTGATAAACAAAAGAACTCCTTAATACATTTATTTCAGTAGCAGACAGTATTCAGTGTTGAAAAGAAGCATAAAAAAAACCCCAAATCACCCCCAGAAGTGTGCAGAGCAACTGTGTCCACACAAAGCAAGCTTTAAATCATTTTCATATGTAGACTGACTCCCCAAGCCCACACTCTTCACCCCACTGTCACAGCACAGGCTCAGACTGAAGGACGCAGGGAATTTCAGCCCTGCATCTCCTCTGCCCTCTCTCAGAGAGGCCAATGGCACGCGAAATAGTGTAGTGACAGTGTGACGTACAGCAGTGCCGGCATAACACAAAGGAGATTTTGCATCTGATTCTACAGGGACAAGCACCAAATACCTTTGAAATGCCCATCATCCCATGTGGGCTGTCAGATGCTGGCTGATGAGCACCCTCACTTGATAATAAAAACATATTTTGTGAGATAAGGCACAGGGATAGGGAAATGTTTCCACTAGGCACTTAAACCACGCTTTGAGAACTGCACAGGCTTTTTCAGTTTGTGATGATGCCTCTAGATCCTGAGCCTAGGAAGGTCTCCTGTGTTAACCAAAGCCATTGATGTCACACAACAACTTCTGTTTCTCAGAAGTTTGTACCAACTATAGTAGGCAACTCTAACTTCTAGATAGCTGCTCTAACTGGGACAGGAAACAGCATTTCATCCTGCTTCAGAAGTGTAAGCTGGCAGTTCCCTTCACGTATCAAAGAACAAAATTATATCCCTGATATTTTCAAGCTGAGGAGTTACGGTATCTCATGAACTCACGTACTTTACCAGATTTGGAGTTAAAATCTGATCTAGAAACACCTACATTAAAAGTAGACTTGGTGTAAGCACTAGCTTCTCCTTTGAAAGATACCCACAGCTAAGGATGGCAAATGAACCAAAATCCATTTTTTTTCTGCAGGCATTTTTATTGCAATGGCTAATTGCTCTTAAAATAAATATTAACATTTGTTATTAGCTTTCTTGATTACTCAGAATAGTTTGACCCTTATGTTATTCATTTTTCATGTTCCTTTTAACAAGCAATAGGCAGGGGAGCTGAGGAGGGGAAGGTTTTCTGAAGGAGGAGAGTGAAAGTGAGAAAATCTCCAGAAAAACACAGATCTGATACCAAATGACATGATTTTCACAATGTGAAAACCAAGAGAGCTCCAGAGAGCTCACTGGTTGTACCAATTGAAAACAAAATCTTGTTATCAACTAGTCTTAATCCCTAAGTTATTTGGGTTTCTGCAACTACCCATCAACGGATGAAATACCTGAGCAAAGTCTGGGAAAAGGCTTGCAGCTTTTCCATTGACATTTCTGTAGCTTGCAGAGAGTGTCCCAATAATCACTTCAATTTACTCCAGGTGGGATTTTCACATGTATATCGCAAAGGGCTCTTGTCATATATGTATATCTATATGTATATGTATATCTATATGTATATGTATATGTATATCTATATAGCTATCCATCTATCTATCTATCTCTATATATATATCATGGATGCTCACACAAGACACTTTCTTAGTCATAGTTCAAATCAGCTTACAGAGCTCTGAAAATGCAAGTTAAATCTGAAGAGATGTAACTTCAGAGGTTTGAAATGTTGTACTGTTGAACAGTAATTCACATGCTGTGACTGCCCTATATTAAGCCATACACCATATAGCACTGTAGAACCTGAAGGCTGTAGAGAGGTTGAAACCCAACATTTAGCTCCCTACAGTAAGAAGCTGGTGGAGGAGCAGGACAGGGATCAGCAGCTTTGTCACTTACATGATCTGTGATAATGAATGGTTAGATATTCTCCAGCTTGAACAGCCTTTCACAGGCCAGTGACTAAGAATAAATAACTCACAAAAAGCATGGGTTTATTCCACAGGCTCCTGTCTGCACGTGTGCCTACTGGAACACAGACAGATGATCATGTTTTCAAAACAGGAATGATATTTTAGCAGGAGCAGCAGCAGGATTGTTCCTGATGTGGCCTGTCTTTTCAGAACAGGCAAAGCATGGCAACTTGGGTCCCACAGAGTTAACAGCATACTCATTTTTGGCACCTCAGAGTTGTGCAATATTGCAGAAAAGTTAAGGTGCTTTCCTGCCAACTGGTAGATGAGCTCTTGTTTAACTCCACGTTAGCAGAAGCAGTTACTTTCTAGCACGTTCAGGAGCTGGAAGCATTGCACATCTGAAATAACAGGAAGCAGAAAGTTTTAGAAAGAGCTGATGAACTCATCATCTATTTTCTGCAAATATGTCTCCAGCAAGCAACACCCATCCTTCATTTCAGACTCCATCACTCATTGCATACAACATGGAGGGGACAGAGGAACCCAGTGCAGAAGGGAAAGGAAATCCATCAAGACCCTAAGGCTAGGGTAACTTTTCTGCAGGAAGGAGTCACATGTCAGGTAAGGAGATCCTAGAAGACAGAGTCTTGCTTAAATATCATCTCTGGTGATGCATACAAAAAAGTAGGATGGTCTATATGTGTATGCACTCTACATGGCAAACACATTTTGTGTAGGTACACAGCTGAACTTCAGAACAGCAATCTTTTAACTCTATGATTGTGGGATAGGAGGACAGCCAGAATAACCGATTCAAAACAGAGCACTTGTGGTCTTGTGAGCACTTGCTTAAGGGCTGCTTTGACTAGGGTGGTTGCCCAGACATAAAGCACTCCTTCTAGATCTGGCTTTTTAAACCTACAATATCTATATTAGTGGCATTAACTTCACGGGAAAGCCTTCCTAACTGCTTCTGCAGAGAAAGGAGCTTAGGCAGCTCTTCAGGCACAGCTCCTCTCCAAGCTGACTCTCCAATACCTCGATTTATCATTCTGCATTTCAAAAGCGGTTTGTAGAGATGGAACGTTACGAGGCAGCACTTCACCAGATCTTCCTTCCAGATTTCTTCTGTATTCTCATTTTGGTTCTCCTAGATAAGCATGCATTTTAATTTCATATTCTCTTAATTAGCTATTGTCATAGCTGGAATATTACAGAAGAAGCTGAGACTGATGTGAAATTTCACATCTCCTCAGCATACCAATTTGTCAATTAGGCAGCACACAAGCACAGCCTTGCATGGCGACTCCAGACTGCCAAGTTTTACACAGAAAATGCAACGAGTGCAAAGAAGTGTCTACAGGAAAGTGTGACTGTGTGCTACTTTCTTCAATTCTTTTGCTGTGGTTACAGCCCAGTCCTTGCAAGCAAGGCAAGGCACCATTTCTTCATTGCTCCCTTTCTGCCCAGCTGAGGAAGCCATTCTCTTTTCATCATTCTTTAGATTTACTTTTGCACTGCTGTTTCAGCATTTCTGTGTGCATCAGTAATACAAAGAGCCACAAAGCAAAGTGGTTGACTGCTTCTAGTTCTACTTGCTGGATGCTGAGGGCAATCGTAAGGGCCTCTTCCCACCTCACTCTCTCTCCTCTTTGGGCCTTGCTTGTGGAAGGCACAGGTATGTATGAGCTCAAGCCTACTCTAACTATCCCATTACACAGTAGATGGAAGACACACCTACTACAGAGCAGTTAAGTAGCAATGAAGAAAAGTAAAATCTCTTTCAGCTGTTAGTAAAAACCTGGTGATGTAGCCATGTGTTGCTAGTAAAGACATCAATAGCACCTTGAGGAGACAATACTAAACCTCATTTCCATTAAAACCAAAAATCCCTCCCCAGTATCTTTATAAGCTGGAACAAAGCTGATCTCCTAACTTTTGCCAGGCATCACGATCTGAAAAAAGTTTCTTGCCTTCTGAGATTTGTTACAGCTCTTAACTATCCCAGAACTGTAAGCACCAGAGCCAGCCCACTTAGGCAAATCTTTTCTCCACCAAACAAGTACCTGCTTTGAAAGAGAGGAGAAAGGCCAAAGGAATAAGACTTTTCTCATCCTCATTTGGTCAGTCCTCGTGGTTGCCCTCAAGTGATAGTATAGAAACTGTCCTATGAGTTAATGCTAAAGCAAGCCCCAAAGGCTTCTCAGCTGAGGAAGCACCCTGTTTGAATCTCTCAGTTGAACTGATTCACAGCACCCAGGGCTTATTTTATTACAGGGCAGGACTAACTACTCAGTTGTGGCCATTTTTAGCTTATTTCAGGAACAAAATGGGTTGTTGCCCTCAAGTCAGATTTGGCAGCTACCTTTGCCATAAATCAGATGAGCAGAAGGGGAAATGCTTTGGAAAATATAGACATTTGCAGATCGCTTAAAATGGATATAGCATGTTCATTTCATTCACAAAAGATGGCTGAATAAGCTGAAAGCAAAATTCTTTATCCTGCAGCGATGAAATGTTTGATGTTGGGCAACACTTTTATTCTTCATTTGTGTTTGTCTTTGTTTTTAAGTGGTGAATGTGAAGATCAAAACAGGAATCATTAAGATGGAAAGGAATCAGGTACTACAGAAGGTTGGGGGAGTGAAGGCTGGAATCTCACTCCACTAATACTTGGGTGTAGTGCAGAAATTAATTAATTTTCCTTGTGTTCTTTTTGAGACAAGGAGATGATAGTATCTCTCACACACAGCGAAGGAACTGGAACACAGAGACACTTTCACCCCGGGGATCTCGTTTGATCGATGTAGCAGATGATTTTTCAGACACGCAGCATTATCCGGCACTCAGTGTAGTTAAAGTCCTTTACAAACTGTTTTCTCTTTTAAAAAGTACAACAGGATCAGTCAGCTCTTGCAAACGGTGTGTTCAGAGCATTCTCATGCCAGAAGATGAATGAACAGTTAATTGCAGAGGGCTTTGAAAAAAACAATTCAGACTGAAAATGCCCCCATGGTTTCCGTAACCCTTGAGATGATGAAGCCCTTAGTAAAGCAAAAGGAAAGGCAAGCTTCTGCAGACAAAACATTTTGCATGTGACTGAAGGCTGGGTGGTCTGCTTTTGGTGTGGGCTATCCCTCGTTTGCTGAGATCCCTATCTGATGTTAACGACACCATAGGAGCTAATTAGTGGATAGTGGAGTGTGTAGTAGGGAAATCCTACCTTTTGCCCTCCACTTTTCAAGTTTAAACTCATGCCCATTCCCTTCTAATTGCATAGTATGGATTACCTAAATGCCAACATAAGCTGCCTGAAAAAGATAACGCTGAACTGGGAGATGAATGAAAAGGATCTGACCTTCTTAGTCAAGGTCATTGGTGGTGCAGTCATTCTGATAAGTTAGGCATAAAGATGTCCTGTGCTATCAAGACACCCAGGCTATTCAGCTGGGCAAAAATACATTGCATTTCCCACTATATAATCCATGCACACACTTTTACAATGTTTATGGTAGGTTAAAGCCACCCATCCTGACCTGTCTGAACACAGGGCTGTGTACCAGGGTGATCCTGCCCAGGGAAGAAAGGAAGGTACTGGAAAGAGTTGCTGCAAGCAAGGTTGCTGTAAACATCGCTCCCACTGGACAAGCAAAAGCAGGAGAATCCAGGTCTGAATTTCTCAGCTTTATGCAGGAAATTTTCTGCTCTCTACTTCTCACTGAGCTCAGGGAGATTGGAGATGTGAGTGATACAGCAAAGCAGCCTCAGCCTCTGCTGCAAAAGCGTTAGTGTATAAGGTGTGGGAAGCACCACTGAATTCCCCAGAGATGATGCACCAGAAGCAGGATTGAACTCCAGATGCTGTGCTACTTCTTAGGCTGGGGCCAAAGCCAAGGGGGAAACAATTCTCAGTGCTCACCAGAAATCCTGCCTAAAGCCTTCTGTAGATTCTCACTACACTGTCCCACCAACTCTCAGGCAAACTAAAACCCCTAAAGGGAAACTGTCTGCTCTGTGCATCTGGGACTTTGCAGAGTCAGATTAAATGAGACTATGTGGGTTTATTGTGGGGTGTAAAGTTCAGAGGAAATTACTCTCACTTTCCCAACTAGTGGGCTGAAAGCAAGCTCAGCCCTCATAACAATCCCTGAATTTAGTAAAGCCTTAATCTTTACTCTCAAGGAAATCTCTTATGCATACACAGTTGACAGGACAGAAGGCAGAGTTGCACTGAACTCCACATTTGCTGCACATTTTTCATTCTTTAGGCTCTACAAATAAATGTCAACACATCCAGGAAAGACACTACTATATTGTGCAGGTTCCTGTAAAATCCAGGCAAGCATTTTTAGCACATAGACAACATACCTGTGCCTAAAACACTGCAGCAAAGTAACACACAATGTAGAAAAAGCTTGCAAGGACCCACATCTAACACAGGGACAACCACCATGGGCTGCCCAGGCTGGCTGGCAGGAAATTACACACCTGAGCGCACTGGGATGGCTGTCCCCAGTCAACACCAGCAGCTGGGGAGAGGGCTGGGCTGCCAGTGCAAATGCAGCCGGCTAGAGCATGAAAGGCATCAGCCCTCCAAGGGCAATGGGAGCCTCCCACCAGAGCTGAAAGCAGACCTCTGCTTGTGTGGAGAAACTGGACTGCAAAGAAATAATTCCTTGGATTAAGATTAAATGAAAAGAAGTTGATTCCATTGAACAAAAGAAGTGATTTGTCTTCTTGAAGTTCTACTAGAAATCTTTTGAGCTCCTATTTATGCTGCAGCAATGTCAGAACATGTGTGTGTTTGATAGGGACAATCTTTCTAGCCTCAGAAGGAAATGCAGAGCTCCCCATTGCAGATATCAAAATTACATGGTAGTCTCTGTCTTGTTCTGTGTGCTTGCTGCTCAGTAATGTAGTATCACCTGTGCTATAGCCTCTGGGCCAGGCTAAGCATTTGTGCGTCCACACTTGGTATTCTGATCAGCACAGCTCCTCTGCTCCTCTTTATTCATTCACAAGTGTAACATAGGATCAAAGAATCATAGAATCACAGAATGGTCTGTGTTGGAAGAGACCTCCAAAGCTCATCCAGTCCAACCCCCTTTGCAGTCATCAGGGACATCCTCAACTAGATCAGGTTGCCCAAAGCCCTGTCCAGCCTCACCTGGAATATCTCCAGGGAAGGAGCCTCAACCACCTCCCTGGGCAACCTGTTCCAGTTTTTACCACCCTATTGGTACAGAACTTGTTCCTAACAAACAATCTAAATCTGCCCTGCTCTAGTCTGAAGCCATTGCCCCTGGTCCTGTCCCTGCAGGCCTTTGCAAACGGTCTCTCTCCAGCCTTCCTGTAGCCCCCCTTCACGTACTGGCAGGCTGCTATTAGGTCTCCCCAGAGCCTTCTCTTCTCCAGGCTGAACACCCCCAGCTCCCTCAGCCTGTCTTTGTAGCAGAGCTGCTCCAAGCCCCTGATCATTCGTGAGGCACTCCTCTGGACCTGCTCTATCAGGTCCAGATGAGGGCCACATGAATGATCAGGGGCTTGGAGCAGCTCTGGACCTGCTCTATCAGGTCCAGATCCTTTCTGTATCAAAGGCTCCAGACCTGCACACAGTACTCCAGGTGAGGTCTCACCAGAGCAGAACAAAGTGGCAGAATCACCTCTCTGGATCTGCTGGCAATGCTGCTTTGGATGCAGCCCAGGCTGTGATTTGCCTCCTGTGCTGCAAGCTCACACTGCCTGCTCATGTTCAGCCTCTCCTCCATCAGCACCCCCAAGTCCTTTTCCTCAGGGCTGCTTTCTATCACCTCCTCCCCCAGTCTATACTGATAGTGAGGATTGTTCCAGCCCAGGTGCAGAACCCTTACTCTTGTTGAACCTCATGAGGTTCACCTGGGCAACACCTCTCCAGCCTGCCCAGGTCCCTCTGGATGCCGTCCTGTCCCTCTGGTGTATCGACACCACCACTCAGCCTGGTGTCATCTGCAAACTTGCTGATGGTGCCTGGATCCCTCTATGTCAGTGATACAAATATTAACCAGCACAGGTCCCAGTACGGACCCCTGAGGGACACCACTGTCACTGCTCTCCATCTGGACTTCAAGCTATTGAGCACCACCCTCTGGATGTGACCATCCAGCCAAATCCTTATCCACTGAACATCCACCCAGCAAATCGACATCTCTCCAACTTGGCCAGCAGGATGCTGTGGGGACAGTGTCAAAGGCCTTGCAGCAGTCCAGACAGATCACATCCACAGATTGTCCCTTATCCACTGACACAGTCACTTTGTCATAGAAAGACACTAGGTTGGTCAGGCAGGACCTGCCCCTAGTAAAGCCCTTCTGGCTGTCCCGAATCACTTCCCTGTCCTCCATGTTCCTCAGCATGGAGTCTAGGAGGGTCTGTTCCATGACCTTCACAGGCACAGGGGTGAGGCTGACAGGTCAGTGGTTCCCAGTGTCCTCCTTTGTACCCTTTTTAAAAATGGGTGTAATGTTTCCTTTCTTCCAGTCCCCAGGGGCTTCACCTGACTGCCAGGACTTTGCAAATGTCACGGAGAGTGGCTGGGCAACTACATCAGCTAATCCCCTCAGGACTCTGGGATGCATTTCTTCAGGTCCCACGGACTTATATATCTTCAGGTTCCTCAGCTGATCACGCACCTTGTCTTCACTCACAGTGGGAGGGACTTTGTCTCCCTGGTCTCCAACTTGTGGTCCATCAACACAAGAGCTAGAAGGAGAGGGGTTGCCAGTGAAGACTGAGGCAAAAAGCTTCAGCCTTCTCCTTGTCTGTTGACACAAGTTCCCCACTGTTACTCGTCAGGGGGAAACTTTCTCTAACCTTCCTTTTCTGGTTTCTGTACCTGTAGAAGCCTTGCTTGTTTTTCTTTACATCCCTTGCCAAGTTCAGTTCCATCTGTGCCTTGGCCTTCCTCATCCTTATACAGCTAGGCAATGTCCCTATACTCTTCCCAGGATCCCAGTGCCTCCTTCCATTTCCTGTGTAGCCCCAACTTGCCCTTTAGTTTGACCAGAAGGTCACAGCTCAGCCATAGTGATCTCTTGCCCTCCTTGTCCAATGTATTACATGAGGGGATTGAGACCTCTCGTACTCTGTTGAGAGCATCTTTTAAGATCTGCCAGCTCTGATCCCTTTCCTTGTCCCTGAGGGCCATTTCCCACAGGTCCTATTTACTAACTCCTTGAAGAGCTGGAATTTTGCCTTCCTAAAATTTAGAGTCCTAACTCCGCTTCTTATGGGCTTCACCCCCTTAGGACAGTGACCTGCACCAGTGCATGATCACTGCAGCCCTGGCTGCCTTCAACTCTGACGTCCCTGATGACTTGCAGCCCCTCAGGAAGGGCTGTAAGTAATGCAGCAGATGTTTAAATAAATGGATCATCGCACTCTGCTGGAATGTTCTTCTCTCTGTGCCTTCGTATTTATTTCACAATCTTACCAGCAAAGTCTGTAGCTGCCCATGGTGCTTTCACACACCCACAGGAGTGTAAAAGATGCCTGAAATGAGCAGGTTGATGGATAGAGATTTACACTGCAGGAGAGCAGACAAGGTGCATCCCTATTCCAGAAACCCCTAAATATTTTTTTTTATGTTACAGAGGTTTTTACTCTCTGTGAATCCACTGAAGCTAAGAGCTGAGACTCAACAGCTCACAGACAACACGTTTCATCGTATTTCCAGATCTTGTTCACCAGGAGTCCAAAGGAAGAAAAGTCCAACAAGCACTGCAAAACAAGGAGATCTGGGAAAATAATCTCGTTGGCCATTTAATGTTCACTTAGCTGCAGTCTCAAGGACGAGATGGAACACGTGCTTTTTCTCCAGTGACCTATCCACTTTAATCCTTGTCTACAGTTCATCAACTGTTCTTCTCAAGCCTGGCATATTTGAAATAAATGTTCTCTCTTCTGATTCCACACAGATACACTCTTTCTTCTGGATCTCAGGTCAAGGAAGGCATTAACTACACTCTGCACAACAGAAGTCTTTGAAATGCTACGTAAGCTGTTAGGAAAATTAATGTATTCAACTCTCTGCAAACCTTCCTCTTCCTTAATCCTCATTTTGAGGTTGGTAAATCATCTTTTCCTTGGTGACTCTACCCCTCCTGTGGATTACGTATCTTTAATTACATTTTCTGTACATAATCCAAGACATCCAATGTCATATATGTGACAACACAGAAAATGACTTGGTCGCTAGGATGGCAGCTAGGCTGAAGGAGAGCGGTCAGCAACTGGGGTAGTTTCAGGCTGTGACTAGAAAATATTCCACAGATCTTGAGCAGAAAGTGGTAGAATGTAAATAAATCACCACTGGATGTAAAAAGGAAAATGAGGATAAACTCTAAATAATCCCATTGGACAGATAACAAACTAAACTAACTCTCTCTCTTTCCACCTTCCTCGCTCTGGCAGAAGCCAGCTCTGGCACCTGCTGGCTTTGCTCGCCTTGGCTGCCTTGCTTTGTTGAGGGGAAGTGCTAACAAACAATTCTCTGCTCTCCTTTTCTCGCCTTTACAGCGCAGGTTGGTGAAGGGAGCAGGGAAGGGAAGCTATCAGTAGCCCCCTGGTTTTGTCCAGGGGGGTTCTTGTGTTGTATATATATGTAAATATTCTAGATTTTGTACATACTCACTGCATTCCATGTTGTAGTTTTGCTTGTAAATACAGCTTCACCAGCTTTCCAACTGCACTGGTCTGGGACTTTAATGTTGGGGGGAATTTTCAGCCCACCACAGCAATACAAAGAAGTCCTGTGTTGTTTTCTGCATTTGGAAAAATTCAAGAGTCATAAGCTACAACAATGTTAAAAATCTGGCATGCTTCAGATTTCATTAGTCACATACAGTTATGTTAACTTGATAATGAAAAGAAACCAGGAAAAACCCAACCACTTCAAGTTTACTGTGAAACCTGCCTTCAACTGACACTCACTTTCCGTCTAGATTTCTAGAAATCACTTTTCTCCTACTTTGATAGGCAGGCAGAAGGCTTTTACTGCATCTCTGTACAACATACTTCACGGCAGCTGGGAATCTTTCAGTGCTATAGAAAGAAAATCAGTTAAAGACTATTACTTTAATAGGAAAAACACACTCCACAGGCTTTCATGCAGAAACCATCCACCAGGACTAATCTGAATACATGAGAAAACAAATGGCTTCTGAGAGGTACAGTAGTAATCAAAGGAATTGCCTGGATTGGAAAGGGAGTCAAAAGCAGCAACAGATGCTCTGTGATGGACTGCTGCCCATGCAGGCTGAAGATTATCTTTGAAAGTTGCTTTTAGAGCTGCTAAAATGATGAAAGATTGCTGTCCCAACTGAGATAGCATTTCTGGGATATCACTCGGGAAGCAGCATCTGAATTTACCTTCTCATTTGGCTCGTGCTGGGCAGGCCTGAGGCGGCTGGATTTTCTGAGGTGTCCCTCACTCTGCCTTGCAACAGTTATGTCATTACAGCACACAGCCATCTGCTGTGCACACAATCCTCTCTGGAGGTTTTGCATGTTGGACGAAGG
The DNA here is from genome assembly GCA_015227895.2 of Colaptes auratus. Taxonomy (NCBI): domain Eukaryota; kingdom Metazoa; phylum Chordata; class Aves; order Piciformes; family Picidae; genus Colaptes; species Colaptes auratus. Next base: position 45,238,498 of record CM037643.1, read on the forward strand.
AAAGTCAATATATTCCTAATAATAATCATTTTCAAAATGGTTAGCCAAGTTGCCTTCAAAAGCAAGTCCATGTTACAATTACGTTGGCAGTGACAGACATTTCATGAGCTGCCATGAAAACACTTGATGGGAGGTGCCTTAAATATGGTCCTCCTGTGATACTAGCTGTTGGTGTATTTCTGCCCTAGATAATTATGCAAAAACTTCCTTCCCCCCATCTTTACTAAATTAGACTCTGCTTCACATTCATCTGCTCCATATGGTCATTAGCTGAGTTGTATTTCTTATGCAGGATAATAAGATGAGATTTATTGTGGATATACCACAAATCCAGATGTGGCTGCACGGTCATGGTTTGAAAAAGTCAATTTCCCTCTGCGCCTGCGCTTCATTCCTGTGTCAGATTTTGCTTCTGAGTAGCCAAGTAATACAGCAATGCAGTCTGACAGAGGGCACAGCTGAATGCACACCATAAATGCCAAATTAATAAAGCTGGAGGTTTTCTCAGATGAATAAAGCTAGAGGCTTGTTTTCAGATCTGAGAAGGCAAACACGGTGCAAGTGAACGATAGGTATGGGTGGAAGGATTACAAATTTCTCAGTTCCACACAAATTGCCTTAATTAGACAAGGCTTTCTTCTCTCTTCATCTCTCCCTTTCTTGTTTGCAATTATTTTGCTCAGCAGTGAGTATACGCTCTGTCTGCTACAGGGTAATGAATAAAACCAGCTGTGTGTCTGTGTTTCCACAGCAATTGAAGAAAAAGGCAAATAGCCTTTCTTTTCTCCTTTTGCAATCATGCACTTCTGATACAAGTAGGGGGTTTTAGGCATTTAGCCCAGTGGATGGCAAGAATGTTACAGTGATTTAATATTGTCACATCTGCTTAGAAGTGATGCATAGTTCCTAAAAAGAAAATCTAGGTCATGATAGCTTGTTAGCCACCTATGCACACTGGCAGGATATGGTCACTTACAGATCCGTGCTAGAGACTGAAAGTCAAGGTGAGATGTGGGAGTTGTTAATAATAGGACTGAGATGAAGTCTTGCATTTGCAAATAGAGATCTGGTGCAGTGTCTCAGCTGGTGTGCAAGTCAGGCTTTAGAAAAACAGGGAATGAAAGTGGAAAGAAAAATTCACAGTGAGAGGATTAAGCAAATAATGATCCTGTTATAAGCTTCCTGCAGCCACGTCACGATCTATGACAATCTCCCACAAAATTAAGAGCGCTCTGCATATTCGAGGTTACCCTACCGGCCACGGTGCTCTGTGAACAATACGAGTGCCGCAGAGACATCACCTTCACCGGGCCTCTGGGTTCTGGGAGGGGGCATTTTTTGTCTGCAGCATCCTTGCAATTGAGGAGAAGAGCAGGCAGTCGCCGCAGCAAAACCAAGGGAACCCCAGAGCTGATGAGATTTTATGTGCCTCTGGTCGGTATTTCCTGCTGTCAGTTTGAAAACACTTAGACGAGACAGAGTATGGGAGGAAGAAGGTCATGATGTTTCCTTTTTCTACGTGTATGGATTTACAGAGAAAACACCAAATGGCTCCTTGGTCTCTGCAATCTACACCCACACAGACCAGGTGAATCTGTGCTTGCCTTTGCCTGCTTGGGTTTTTGCCAGCAGTTTGACAGAGAGTAACTCTCTGGATAAACAGAACACTCAGAAATCTTTGCCAGCCATACGTATTTGAGTAGAAGAGGCTGACACAGGTGCAGCTGATACAGCTCTGTGCTCGTGGGTTTTCCTTCCATTCCACTTGTGGGGGGGTTGTCTTATTTTGCTCTTTTGTGATTTGTTCTCCTCTAACTACCAATTTTAGAGATTGGGAGGTTTTAATATGAGGAGAGCTCTAGGGAAATAAGCAACAGAATTGCTTATGCCATTTCCTTTGGGATTACTTCTGTGTTTTCATGCTAATCCTAGTGTTTTGGTCACGTAAATAGAGACTATGTGAAAGAATACAAAAGATGTTAAGCTACAGAATTTCCTCCCTCTCAGGAGCACAGACTGGCACCTTAGCTGGAAATCTTTCAGATGTAGGAGACTGAGAAGGGATAGAGGAGATTTCTTTTGAATGATGTAGACTGGCCTCCATTTTCAGATTTCAGTCTGATCACTCTGGTTCACAGCAGCAGTGAAGAGATCAACCTCTGGGGGAAGCTTCTGTAAGAAGACAGACCTGACTGCCAGTGTGGTGGCAGGGATGAAGGAAGAGTGCAGCCTCTCCAGCTATGGCTCTGTCAGTACCAAAGCTATCAACGCCTTTGTGTCACATTGAAACTAATGGCAGGGTTTGATTTTTCCTTGAACAAGAAGCAGGCATTTCATAGGAAAAAATTATGCAGCAACATGGAATATGCCATCAAACATGGCAGGATTCTGAAATACTTTGGAATCTCTTCTTTCCTTCCTCCATGATGAATGTGCCTCTTCTGTCATCTCATCTTTGTGGTTCTTGATTTATAACGTGAACACATTTTCAGCAGTAAAAATGGCTAGAGCTCACATTTTGTCAACAGTAGAGAGAGATTACTCCTGAGGCTGATGTGCTCTGGACCTCTCTAAGGGGTCACAGGCTGAAGAGTGAAGGAGATCTGTGCTGTGTTCATAAGTTAAGATAACCTCATAAGTTCTCCTTATTTTCAGAGCTACCCAAAGAGAAGGAAAGAGCCACTATATGGTGGCTGGCTGAAAACACACATGTACCATTTCTTCACAGGGAGCTGAAAGGAAGAGACACACTCGAAGCAGAAGGAGAAAAAAAGAACAAAGCAGAAAATAAACAGCAGTGGACAGGAGAAGGTCGAGAAAGAAAACGATGCATAATGACTATTGCCTGCTAACAAAGCTAAGGGTGATAATAAAAGCCTGTTGAATGGAATGAGCATAACAGAAGCAGCAAGGAAAAGCAGGTCCGCTGATAAATGAGTGGGATAATCAAATCAACAAGAATTTTACAATGTCAGGGTTCATGAACCCTGGGTTCATGAATCACTCAGAACAGAAAAATGAAGAAGAAGTATGAGAAATTGTGCATTAATGAAGACCTGGATGATAGGAAAGAAACAGCTGACCCAAGTGAAGCAATCAGAGAGTTGAATTTTTAGGTGTATTGAAATCTCCATCTTCACCTTTGTTCTAATTCAAGCTACAAAGTGTTCAAGCAAGCTAAGAAAAATCGCTGCCATGAGAAGGCCCAGTTCAAGGGCTGATGGAGAGAACAGTGTCCATTATCACTGTTTCCTTGCCTTCAGTGGCTTTAGATTCACATTTAGATGGGTGCTCAGTCCTGCAAGGGGGAGACACCTCCTCTGTCAAAACCAGCACTGCAACGGGCAATAAAATTTAAGTACAAGAGTTGCTTTCTTATTTGCCCTGAAGTTGCTCATGGGTAAGTGTGTGCTTGGCTCAGCCTGGGGCTTGATTGCTCTGCAGTTTTCAGGACTGACTGCATCTCAATTTGGTATTTTCACCTTCCCAGGTTTTGTAGCTTGAATTGCTGGTAGCTGACACACAGAAGCTGCCATGTTCTGCAATACACCTTTCCCAAAAGGGGAGGAGAGAATTAGAATGATAAATAGGTTGTTATGGGAGAAGAATTTGTTTTGCAGAAGATTTTTCTTCTCCCACCACCCCACATACTCATAGCAGGAGCCATAAGCTTCTGATCAAGGTAAAACAGAGTGCAAAAAAAAAAAAAAAAAAAAAAAAGAGAGAGTAACTGGTAATTGGTTCTTTTAATAATACTTTTTGGGGTAGCCAGAGTTCTTGAAGCACATTGTAAGTGAACATCAAAACAGTGGTTTCTGTAAACATAGGTTTCTACCTGTGCTAAAAAGAAAAGTGATTGATTCACAAGTGATGTGGAAAAGGCTGAGGTACTCAATGACTTCTTTACCTCAGTCTTCACTGCAAGGGCCTCCAGCCACACTCCTGGAGTCATGGCAGACGATGCCAGGGACGGGGAGGAAGAACTGCCCATGGTAAGTGAAGCTCAGGTTGGTGATCACCTGAAGAACCTGAAAGTGTTCAAGTCCATGGGACCCGACGGGATACACCCACGGGTGCTGAGAGAGCTGGCAGATGAGGTTGCTAAGCCCCTCTCTATTATTCCAAAAGCCATGGCAGCCTGGGGCAGTCCCCACAGGCTGGAAAAGGGCAAACATTGCTCCCATCTGCAAAAAGGGTAAGAAGGAGGAACCAGGGAACTACAGGCCAGGCAGTCTCACCTCTGTGCCCAGAGCAGATCCTCCTGGAGGCACTACTGACTCAGAAGAGTAGTGAAGAGGTGATTGGGAGCAGTCAGCATGGCTTTGCCAAGGGCAAATCCTGCCTGACAAACCTGGTGGCCTTCTATGAACAGGTGACAGCATTCATAGCTGAGGGGTGAGCAGCTGATGTCGTTTACCTGGAGCTGAGCAAAGCCTTTGACACTGTCCCACACCACATCCTGGTCTCCAAGCTGGTGACACACGGGTGTGATGGGTGACCACTAGATGGATAAGGAACTGGCTTGATGGCTGCACCCAAAGAGTGGCTGTCAATGGCTCCATGTCCCAGGGGAGGCCAGGGACAAGCAGAGTCCCTCAGGGATCAGTCCTGGGACCAGGATTGTTCAACATCTTTGTGGGTGCCATGGACAGTGGCAGTGAGTGCAGCCTCAGCAAGGTTGCTGATGACACCAAGCTGTGTGGTGCAGCAGACAGCTGGAGGGAAGGGATCCATCCAGAGGGACCTGGACAGGCTGGAGAGGTGGGCACAAGCCAACCTCAGGAGCTTCAACAAGACCAAGTGCAGGGTTCTGCATCTGGGTGGAGGCAATCCCAGGCACAAATCCAGGCTGGGCAGGGACTGGCTGGGGAGCAGCCCTGAGGAGAGAGACTTGGGGGTGCTGGGGGAGGGAGAAGCTCACCAGGAGCTCTCAGGGTGCACTTGCAGCCCGGAAAGCCAATCAGAGCCTGGGCTGCAGCAGGAGAAGTGTGGCCAGCAGGGCAAGGGAGGGGATTCTGCCCCTCTGCTCAGCCCTGCTGAGACCCCACCTGGAGTACTGCCTCCAGTTCTGGAGCCCCTATTCCAAGAGGGATCTGGAGGTGCTGGAAGGTGTCCAGAGCAGGGCCACGAGGATGAGCAGAGGGCTGGAGCACCTCTCCTGTGAGGACAGACTGAAGGAGTTGGGGCTGTTCAGTCTGGAGAAGAGAAGGCTCCGAGGTGACCTCATTGTGGCCTTCCAGTATCTGAAGGGGGCTACAAGAAGGCTGGGGAGGGACTTCTCAGGCTCTCAGGTAGTGATAGGACTAGGGGGAAATGGATGAAGCTGGAGGTGGGGAGATTCAGGCTGGATGTGAGGAGGAAGTTCTTCACCATGAGAGTGGTGAAGCCCTGTCCAGGGAGGTGGTTGAGGCCCTGTCCCTGGAGGTGTTTAAGCCCAGGCTGGATGAGGCTCTGGCCAGCCTGCTCTAGTGTGGGGTGTCCCTGCCCATGGCAGGGGGGTTGGAACTAGGTGATCCTTGTGGTCCCTTCCAACCCTGACTGAAACTATGAAACTATGAAAATACATTGGTGCTTGTTGCAGTGACCTTCACACAAGAGGGTTTCTGTATTTGAATTAGAAATGTGCAAAAGAGAGAATAGTGGGGACTACGAGGCTGCTCTGTGGCTTGATACTTACTGTCTGTGTGGAATTGACAGACAGATTTGTGATTGCCTACTAGGAAGGTGACAATTCCTCAGCTACGAAGACACATCTATTCAAATTCATGTATTTTCCCATTAAAAGGGGATTATAACATTATTGACCTCTGCATGTCCGAGTTAGCAATCATGTTAAAAGATTTCTATGCCCTGTCAGGAAAACAATTTGTATAAATAGTTTTCCATTTGCAGACTATTACAAATAAGGCAGTCTGGCAAGGTGAAACTCAGATCATCACCCTCATGATCCCTCCAAGCCAGTTGTTTCTTTACAGAGGAGAAAGCACACACAGACACCCTGTGTCCCCAGCAGCGTAAGGCTGCTGGAACTGGAGGGTGGTTTGTTTATGGATTTGGGCTTTCCCTAAAATGTGGATTGTCCTGTAACACATTACAGCTGACCTCAGTAGGAAGGCTGAGGGAGTTCCCTGTGGAAGCAGAGCTGCAGCCTCTGGCACTGCTGGCTGGCACTTGGTTAAGTCCTTCCCTCTGTCCATCACCATCCTCTTGGTCAGAAGGGGAGCTGGAGACAAGCTTGCTCTTTTCCAGCAGATCAGCTCTACTGGTTGTGCTCTGTGATGCCCTTCTGCTCCGACAGTTTGCCCGGAAGGCCTTAGGTTCACGCCTAGATGTCTGTAGCTCTGTCGCTGCACTGTAGAGCTGCTCTGTTGCTGGACTACTAGCATGTCTTCTTCAGTGAAGAGGGACTATGTGTACAACACAGTAAAACAATGCCTTAGTCCTGCAAGCCTGTTTTCATCCTTTCCCCCAACACTTTCATTTCAAGCAACTCATCAGTGTGATAAAATGACTTTTCAGATACTGCAAGGGAACTGGTAATTAGCTCCACTAGGGACAGGTACTAATTCTTCCACTAGAATATTTCAGATGGTGCTTCCTAGGCTCAAAACCAAAGCCAATCTAACGATCCCATTCAAGAGGCAGTTATGCCAGAGAGATTTGCAGGTTTCTGACCAGTAGGATGCTTGTGAAAACCTACCAGAAATCTCGGGTTAGTTTAATATTAGCTTCATGTGAAGCATGAGCACTCCGGGATTGCACAAGTGGAATGAAATTGCATCTATTGAAAAACCATCTCACAATTTTACTCTGTTTGTGTGTGTTAAGAATATTGCAAAGCACAAACTCATTTATCACCAGACTAAAAGAAAGGAGCTCATAGTCCCTGGTATTTCAAATGAATGACTGTTTGCCAAAACCCTGATCATCCAGGGAGCTATCCTTGCTTCTTTTTTCCCAGACAATCTCCTGACAAAACAATTGCATTGCTTCTTTTTACGAAATACTGGTTCATTTCAACTGACCTGTCTTCTTCTGGTTGTGTTTTGGGGTTTTGTTGTTGCTGTTTGGTTTTGGTTTTGTTATTTTAATCAGCGGTGCTGTCCAATAGAATCTCAGAAATTCCTCTTACCTGACCTGAGAGCAAAGGGTCACTAGATATTTTTAAAGTAAATTTGAAGGAGGACTTTTGAATCATCCTCTTTTCAGCAGGATTTATAATCCACTCACCTAGATTTCTAAGATTATTCCTGCATGACTGCGTGTACTAATTCAATGCAACTTTTATTTGAAGTCTTATTTTCTGTTCCTCATGAAGACAATTGAAAATTTAGTTCCAAGACTTGCTTGGTGGTATTGTGCCGTGAAAGGTATCTGCACTCCAGACTCACCTGGTGAGCCATTCAGCTGACACGGCAATGTGAGAGAGGTGGGCACCATTCATTGAGGTGTTGGTGGCTTTCCATCTGCAATACAGGACACAGCTTGTTTTACCATGAAAGCTGAGTGTGGAAGCTTAGATGTTGATAAAGTAAATGTCTAACAGTTCATGTCTAGGTAAACCTTTTCAAGGGCACAGTGGAGGCATCCACTAGAGCTCCCATCAGTGTGTTTGAATGTTCTCACATCCAGGAATCACTTACTGGCCTGATTCTGAAATATGTGAGCTCTCCTGCTTTGTAATGCACTCAGTGGATTCAAACACCACATCTTCTGTTTCTGCTTCAAAGCAGAGAAACAAAAGCTTTAAGCAACATTCCTAATACAGAAAAAAGCAACATGTACTGTCCACCCAGCTTTTCATCTCACTGCAATAATTCTTGTGCAGATAATTTTGGTAATCTTGGTTGGGCATCTGACAGTTTCAGAATATTTTGAATGCAGCACAGCAGTCGATGGAAAGGCAAGACCTCTGTGGAGAGATATAAATTAGACAGTGAGTGTAAAATGTTCACCTAGAGACTCTATTGATCATAGAAGATTACCTTAATCATAGATGAAAGAATGCCAATACTAGTTAAATGCAAACAATGATTGGTAGGGGGCATGGTGTGTGTGTGCTTTATATATATATATATACACAGAGCAGAAACATGTAAAGGGAGAGCTTTAGGAATGTTACTTTAGGAAGATAATAATTGCAGAGTTGTGGCACCAAGTCTTTCCCAAAATGCCTACCATAAAGTATTGGTACTGTGCTTCTGATTCAGCAAGGGTTTTGAGCCTCTAGGGAAAGAGTAAAAGCAGAGCTGTGATAATAACCTGATAAAAATAAACTAAACAGGCAGGGAAATGCAGTTACAGGCCAAGAGGAGGACTCACATTCATTTACAAGTCTTGCAGGAGGGTGGCAGGATGAATGTATAATATAAGATCAGCAGATCCCGCTACAAGTCTGAACTAGGCCTGAGGAAAGGATGAAATAACTATTTGGAAAGGCTTCAAGTAATTAAAAATCTGTCTTGGCTTCAATGAGCTACAATGAAATAAGGCAATTTTGAAATCCCTAGGAAAAGAATATTCTGGGAAGAAAAGTGTTTTATTTGGAAGCTCTGCTTCTGAATAAAGAAAACATTTCATTCTGAAAATATTAAGACAGTAATAAAACTGAAACCTGAAAGAAAAGTCATTCCAGTTATAAGTGATTCATTTCACAGTGTCAAAATGGCACCAAGCTTTGATCTTTTCAGCATCACTCCTGCAGAACAGGAGGGTGGCAGAGATTTGGGAAAGAAAGAGGGCACCTCTGCTCTAGAGGAGGAATGTACCAAGAGGAATTAGAGCACCAGAGGGCTTCTGATCATGCCAGCTGAAGCGGGTGCTGCATGCTTGGAATAGCAGGGTTGCAGTGTGGAAAACAAGACAGTACCAGGCAGCTCTGTTTCTTTCCCTCGAGCGTTTCTCCCCATCCCCTCCCCGTGCATGGTGGGCCACTTCCCCTCACGTGCTCTCATTAAACAGATCTTTGCTTCACGCTTGCACTTCTCACTCAGTGCAGTTGCTGTCACCAGTAATACATTCTTTTTGATTCCCTCCCTCGCTTTCTTCTTCCATGGCGCTCAAGAAGACATCCGGAAATCTGCATTTTTATCTTAACAGTGCGCAACTCCATAGCCGTCAAGATAGCTCCTGACACACGCAGCGGGCATCACAGACAAGGCTGATTTGACATATGTGCAGGCCCTGCTCCTTTGGCAAAGCACTGCTCTCCAGCCAGCCAGACTCCTCTTCAGACTAGAGCCATTCACCTAAGGCTTTTTCTCTGTCCTGTTAGTGAAATGGGAGAAACCACCGCTTATCCCCCTGCTCCCATCCTCCAGCAGAGAGAGTTACAAGGAAATAGGAAACAAAAGAAGCATTCAAGCAGACAGTGTATCTGTATCACACTGGTTATCATATGCTTGAGGTCAAAAGCGGTTTCAGGCACACCCATGCTATTCTACAGAAGACACTTCTTGCTTGGAAGGCAGTCTTTTGTCTCTTTGGGGTTCCTTATTTCTCCCACAAGTCGTTTTCCTTCCACTTTGAGCTTTAAAACGTTTTATCTTGAGCAATTGTTTGTTTTGGAAGACTTTCCAGACTTTGTCGGTTGTATCCAAGGGTCTTCTCAGTCTGCCAACATACAGCTGAAGCAACCAAAGCATTTAGTCACTCCAGGACAGTTGCAGATGTGCCTAAATTTAAGCTTGTGCTTCAGGATTTTGGTGCCTAAGCTGGTGACAGAGCATCTCCAAAGAGTAAAGCCCCAATTGCAATGTTCAGTCTCTAACAGATGCTGTTTCTTAGATTAGTCAGCAAAAAGTAACTTTTGCCTCTTTTTTTCTCTAGTGTTTGCCAATGCATTTGTAAAACAAATACTACTAGAACAATGTCATGGTACTTCTCAGACTCACACCGCTATAATGGATTGCTTGTCAGGCACAAATGGTGGGACAATGGGGAAAGCATGTCACCTCTGCAAGGCGAGGATTTAATCTGAGGTGTGACCTGCTTTGGCATTCAGAAGGATTTTACAGCAGGTGTCTCACTCATTAAAAATACAGCCTTGGAAGAAAACTAAAGACAAGCCATGTGGTTAATGCAGCCTTGAGTTCAGACGCAGATATCCAACATTCAAAGGGTGAAAATCCAGCTCAAACGTTACACAGAACTACAGCTGAGTTCAGTGCAAGAGTAAAATGTAGTCCTATCAACACACACAGAGCCCTAAAGGACAGCAAAACCAGAACTTCTTTCTGATTGGAATGTGCTGCCCAGGGAGGTGGTGGAGTCACCATCGCTGGAAGTGTTTAAAAAGAGACTGGCTGAGGCACTTAGTGCCATGGTTTAGTTGACTAGATAGTGTTGGGTGATAGGTTGGAGTCAATGATCTCAAAGGTCTTTTCCAACCTGGTTAATTCTGTATTCTGTATTCTGGTCACAAGTGATTAGCAGCTGGCTGACGTCCCACAGCAGGAAGATTGACATCCTTTCCTACATTTTAGTCTAATGAGTGCAACTGTAGAAACAGCATTATTATTTGTGTGGGCCCCAGTCCAAGGCAGCACTTAATCTTATCAGCAGGAATTGTAACCCCAGCACACGGCTGAGGCAAATAGGTTAGTAAGCTTAAAGAGCAATTAGTTGTTTGCAGCCACGGTTCGAGAAAGTGTTTGTGTGAGCAGAGAGCACTTCATCACACAGGTCCTGAAGACATCCAGCCCAAGCTTTCTTGTTGGCTTTCACCTGGGAAGGGTGAAGGAATAGAGACAGCACTTGCCAGAGGCAGCTTCCCAGGGACACTGCAGGCTGTTGGGGGTGACTGGTGTAGAAAGAATCTAAACCAACAGTGTCCAAAGGAGCAAGTGGCACAGTGCTGCTTTCCTTGGCTACTCTCTTTGCTTGCCCTGCAAACACCAGCTTGGTCACACTGCCTTAGTGCCTCAGGAACTGGAGCCCAAGCTGCAAAGACTTTATATCTTTCATCCTTTGGAGGCCTTGTAGCAATGCACAGAAATGACCAGGAAAAGAAAATTATGTGTTTACACTTTGGATATGTACTGTATTTATTGATCTGGAAAGGAAATATGCTGGGGGGGGCGGAGGGGGGGAATGAGATATGCAAATGAAGCCACCCACCACAGAAACTCTTGCAATTTAGGTTGTTGGGGTTTTTTAATATGAAAGACTATTTGGTCAGCAAAGATTAGTTTTCCCTTCTATAAGTCAGTATCTCCTGGAGTGTGGCACACCTTCCTGTAGCTTCAGAAATTATCTTTGCTTTAATAGCTGTGCCTCCAGGGCTGTGCCGCAGGTGTCTTTTGTGCCCCTTGAAATTTCAATTCTTCATATCCACTGTGTGTTTTAATTTACTGCATGGCTACCTTTGCCTAACTGTGTGGTCTAGCTGAATCAATACTGAAAAAGCTGTACTCATTAGCGCTTTTTAACGTTTTTACCCTGATATCCTCTTTTCTAAGTGTCTTTTGTAACAGTAGTACTATATTTTTGCAAGACTTTTAAAGTCTTTAATTTTGATCTCATAAAATTCTTAACCTTTTGTTTTAAGGTCTTGTTTGAAGGTGCTGTTTAATTTTTTATGCAAGGAAGAAATAAAATTACTGCAAATAGAGGGCAATTCTTAAATCATGTGTCCTGCTACTCTAGCCTTCCAACACAGCTCTGCTATACTACTGTGAACCTTTCACTTGCTTTGTGAACATTCATGATTATTTGAGAACACTTCAGAATTATTGCCCAATTACTTCACTGCAGCATCCCAGTGAAGCAGCTTTTCTAGGCTGTGTGAAGGCCCTGAGTTCACTTAGAAAAGCTGATGTGCCTTCAGTGGTAATTTAAATTAATTTGGCCCTCTGCCTTGAAAGAGGCTATGTTCCCTAAGTCTGTCAGGACACACTGCCTGCAGGAAGGCTGACAGAACTGACTAGTAGATTAGAACGACACCATCACAGAAAGACAAGCAAAATTACCTTCATGAAACCACCAATATTCCCATGCACAGATGCACTTTGAAATGGCTTTCAACTGCCATCTTTGTTCTTTTGCTATCGGGGACACATATCTGTCAGGTACACGTTTGGTGCACACTATTTGAAAGAGTTTTCCTTGGGTTCATGCCTCAAGCCAAAGAACAGTACTTAAAAAAAAAGTACAGGTATGTCTAGGTCAGACCACTATCTCCTAATGTACCACAGACTTGTAAAAGCCCAAGGCACAATGCCTTGTCACTATTACTAGTCACTATTACTACAGTGACTAATTCACAGAGCTGCCTGTTCTACCTTTTCCCATTAGAAGAAAGTGTGGTGGGGTGAGAAAGTTCCCCCCACACACAAAGAAAGAAACCCCCTCTCTCCCTCCCCACCTCCCCTTTTTCCCAAAAAGGGTTAGAGAGAGAGAGAAAGGCAATTAAGGAAGAAAAATTCCGTTAGCTCACAAGCACATGCAAGAATTAGCTTTCTTATCTGGTTAGCTGTTAACTCAAGGCCGTTCCTGCTTCAGAAAGAGAGAAGCCGTCCAGCCCACAGGACAGAGGAGCACAGACTGCACCCAGCCTGAACCCAGACCAGACTGAACTAACAGAACCCAAACTTCAAATTGCATTCTACAATCTACCAATGAAATTAGTTTAGACTATCTTGGTTTTGTTTAAATATCAAAACATTCAGCCAGAGTGTTCAGCAACTGTCTCTTTCTTAAAGGCACAGCCTCAACCGGTCACAGAAAGCCAAAGGTTTCAGTGTATTTTTTTCCTTATAAACAGCTGTGAAATCCATAAACCCGCTCTGGCCTGGTGCCTTCTGCATTACTGGGACACAAGCAGAAGGGCAGGAGGTGTGCATTACTGTTAACTACTGCTACCTGAAGATGAGCCAGAGTTTAAAATACACATACTAAAATGCTGCTTGTGGGCAGGTTCAAGATCCTCCTTGAATCAAATCAGTGAAGTTTGGTGTCTGAAGTGTCCTGACTTTATATGCCTGCTCATCCTCTCCCCTCCCCCATCCTGTCCCCCCCTCACAAAATACAGAAAGTTATCTTACCTTTTTGTCCCAGACTTGAATAGCACGTGCTTAGCTGTGCTTTGAAAATACTAAACTGCCATTTTTAAGTCAGCAAAGCAAGCACCCTTACATTCTCAACACTCTGAGAGTTGCTGGAGGTGCACAGAAGCCTTGGCACACCTTTCAATATCCTAGTGGCATTTTAGAACAAATGCTCTCGACACAAAAAGAGCCAAAGTCAGATGCTGTAATTGCATGGAGGGCGTGACAAGGTGTGCCAATAAGTTTGTTTTTCTCAGTGTCCCTAAAAGGCTGGGCACTCGGGATCCAGTAAGACCCCTGCAGAGACTAGAGTGGGTAAAAGAAGACCCTGTGCAAATCCCCTGTGTAGAGGCAAGACTAACTCAGCTCTCCTCTTCACTTTGTTAAACTCCCCTTGATCCCCACTTGGGGGACAATGGATGAAGGCCTGTTCCAGGATGAGTTACCTTCAAAAAGACAGGGGAAAAGGACTCCTCTAAGAGCCTGCCTTTGAAAATATCTTGTGTATGCTCTCACAGCCGATGGCCCTGGGCAACTTTAAAAGACAAGGCTGATGCCAAAGAGCTAACAGGTTTGCACAAGTGAGATTTCTTCTTTCACCACGGGCAGCCATTGTGGTCCACAAAGCAACAGTTTCATGCAAACTGCAAATACGAGTTCTATGTGCTGTTGTGATGTAAGATTCCTCCCTACACAAAGTGCCAGTCAGCAACACCTGCAAAGTACACACAGCACAGGACATTTTGATCCTCATTCTGAAAGTTATTGAATAAATTGTATGCAGTACCTCTGCTCATTTTAAAATGTATTTCAGATGCACTTCTATGCTAAGAGCATGTTTTACTGTTCATACACTTATTGATAACTGTAAAAAACCCAATTACTGAGTTCTCAGATTCTTAAAGGAAAATAATTCTCATATTGAGCGAAGTTTGGCAATTATTGTAAGAAGGAGTCATTTTAAATTATGCAGCAGAGCATCAACCTGGAAGTTTCAAAGCACATTGGTAAATGCCCTGTCCTTACTGATGCTGCGAGGACAACCAGCAAGGTGTTCATGATGGGGTTTTATGTGTGTGCATGAGTAGGGATGTATCTATCAACAAAGAATTGTACTAATCTGACAAGGTCACTATATAAGCAGTCAAACATCTGCCAGCCTGTAATGACTTCTTCTGATCAATAAAGACATGGCCAGGTTTGAAACTGGTAACCTAGAGGCAAAAGTCTTTGTACCCCCTTACTAATCTCCTTAGTTTTCCAGACCCTCCTGAGGTGCTGCTTTCTAATGAATACACTCTCCATTCCAAGTGCTAAATGGCTTCAATTAAAAAAGAGATCTTTGGGAAAACATTCTCCTTGTTGAGCAAATAACTCTGCAGTATCACTCATTCATTCTGTTAGGCCACTGTAGCTCTAGAAATTAAATGTTTCTGTGTGAATCATGAAGAAAGATGCCTGGAAGCCACATTGCCTTGGAGCACAAGCTGCTCCTCCTGCTCTCACAATGAAATGGCAAGGGCTACAGAAGGCCAGGACGGAGAATTATGTGCCCTGAGAGCGCTGCCGACAACTGTAGAATGGAAGCTTTACCTCTCTTAAGGCTTTATAGCTGTTACAGGTGCCACTTAGGAAAGACAGCAAGGGTTGCAGTCGCTGCAACAGCGGGGGACTGGTGAGCTCAGCTACCAGGAGAGGGAAAATTTGCTGTCTGATCCATCTGAACCTGTAGGAGTGAGATAGAAAGGGCAGCTTCTGCAAATCTGAGCTTTTCACAAGGAGTTTTGCTTCTTTATTTCTCATGTCAGATTATTTTTCATGCCATTACCTGCAACACAAACACGTTCTTTCAGCCTTGGCTGCTGGCAAAAGACAGCAAGCTAATGCAGGGGTCTAAGTGCACAATAGCCTGCTTTGTGTGCCCCACAGACCTTCTGACCACTGAAACAGTCTGCTTTTCAATGGTAAGCCCTTCATTCAGATATTTAGGGTCTGGTCCTGACATTCCTCTTGAAGCCAGAGGTCAGATGGAAGGTTTGCAGATCTTAATGTTCCTCAGAGATGTACACTCCAAGAGCCCTCTTGAGTCACAGAGCAGCAAGTTCAGGAGGTGAAAAGGAAAAACAGTTCCAGGAGAATTCTAAATTATTACCTTGATTTTAGAAACATACAATTATGATAGGCCAAACAGCCACATTTACTCATGCACACAACTTGAGTAAGCTTCAGCTTGCATTCCTGAGGGAGCTGAACAGGGACAGAGGCAGCACTCCACAGCACTATTGAAGTGTTTTGGCCTGAGCTCTTTACTGCTGAGGCTCAGAGAAGATTTGAACTCACCCTGCAGCCCCCAGATCCTCAGAGCTAGTTAGGCTGTGGTTAGCTGTCCTAGCATGACTTGGAGCAGCCTCACCAATTGATATCCTACTCTTGTCTCACAGCTGGACACCACTGGAGCAGCTGACAGATTACCCAGCTTCACTCAGCCTGTGCTGCCCTGAGCTCTGCTGTGCAAAGAGGTCCTCCTCATCTTCCCCTATCAGGTCAGCGTTTGAACCTCTGACAGGTTGCACCCTGTTGTGTGTTGTCACTGTTTAAGATTCCAGGGCAAAAACTCCACAGGACAGAATTTGGATTACCCAACTCTCCCCTTCCCTCTCTTCTCTCAGGGAAAAGATAGGCAGAGGAGGGAAGGGGTAAAGAAAAGGGCTCTCATGGAATTGGAAGTTAAAGTAATTTTAACAAATAGTTAAAGATATTAAGGGAAAATTAATTACAGAGAGATTGACAGAAGGGATACTTAGAGATAGTTAAAAAGCCTGATCTGGGATGGCAGTGGATTTCCCCACACCACGTGGAAGCAGGCCCAACCCTGCTGGGGTTTCCAGCAGCCAGCAAACAACTCCCCACCAGGCAGCAAGACAAAAGGGAAGAAAGGATAGGTAGGAAAGAGGAGGCAATAACATGACCCACTGGGGTCCCAGGGTCCACCTGCCCACCTGTTAATCCTTAGACCACAGCACCCGTGCGTTAAATTCAACCAGCAGCTTAAACTTGGTCACCAGAGGCAGAAATGTTGCCATCTGTGCTCTTCTAAAGTGGTTCACAAGTTCTTTAACTGGCATAATGGGTACAAAGCAGAAAGCTCTGGGAATTGTACCAGAGGCTTTAAGTGGTCCTCTGACCAAGAGGGTTATGCTGTCTGTAAAAAGTGGTCTCACAGACAAGAAATCACATTACTGTTTGGAATGTCTTCTGTTCATGACATTGCTGTGAAAAATGAGCTTTTCCACCCTCTTTCCAAACTGTTGGGAGAGTTTTCTATGACTTCACTGAAAGGCCATCTAGATGCTTTTGTCCAGCAGTTTCCATCTGTCTCTTTTTTCAAACTGAGGGGTTACCAACACTGTACTAATCCCAGCTCTCTGAAAAGACTTCAGAGATTATTATCTTCAGTTTGGACCAGTGAGCTTTTTACCTAGTGAGCTCCAACAGCAACAAGTTGGATGCTTCATAAGGAAACACTGAAAGAAGGTGAGGATGATTCTCGCTGTCAATGGAATATCTGAAAACAAAGTCCTACACTACTGCCACAGTTCTGGCTCCTGCCTATGCTAATTTCTGTAGAAAAATACATTGCAGTTCAGATGAGATCCAGATCAGCTGAAATCCTCCAGGCCTGATTACACTCCAAATCCAGGAAGATTAATATCTACAGGACTTGTTCATTAGCAGTGAATGTACCATTAAAGAAGTTGTTTAAGGAGGGCAGCATTTCTGTAAACTGAATGCCTACGAAGACACAACATTAGATGCCACTACAGCATGTCCTAAATGCTTAGGCAGTATTATATAGTTTTAAGAAATGTGAAGTTACCCACCTGAACTTTCACGAGAAAAGCTGTGGCTATCATGCAATGAAAGGGCAGACACTGCGAGTTCAAAAAAGGCAGTGAGCCAGCAGCAAAAGACCAAACACCACACTCCTAGCTTAAGAGTCATAGTCTGTGGCTTCAGACTGTAACAATGTCAAATCTACAGCAAAGTTTTCCATGAGTAATCTGGGATGCAATACATCTGGGCTGCCTCTGGTTCGCCTTTTGGCTAAACTCTTAACAGGTTGCATTATCCTTCTGTGCCTTGTACATAGTCAGGGGGGTTTGGTATGTACAGACACAGTGCTTCTACACTTAACCACTGACTGAACTTACTGCATTTACAGGAATCCATCTAAGGGAGAATTTCAGAGGTCCATATCACTCTGTTAAAGTCTACTACCCAAAGCAGGTACAAATTCTTGTCCTGAGGAGTTTTTTTGGCCCTGACATTGAAGATCTGGAACTACCTTAGCAAGATATGTGTGCTATAATTTATGTTAGCTTTGCTACAAATTTGAATTCTCTGATACTTCCACTGTATGAAAAGCTGAGGAGTCTGCTGAGATGTGCAGTCCAGTGATCTGTGCTGACAGTATCTATTATGATACACAGAGGGATGAATGGGAGGGGAAATTGTCCATCAGCACTCTCGAAGAGGTGAAATTCTCAAGAACAGCAATCATGAAAGTTACAAACCAGCTATGTTTTGCAAGTGTAGGTCTGAGAACATTTTCCCATCAGCTCTAGCAAATTGCATCATGCTTGGGTGTATCTGTCAGGACATTAATATCACTATTAAACATGTGATAGGAACAGGACATCTGCAGAATCTGAGAGTGAGAAATGAACACCAGCAGCAGGACAGCCATGCACTTGTTTGCATTTGAAAATAACTACACAAACCAAACTGAAATCTTATTCAGAAGGCTTGATCCTGAAGAAGCACCAAATATCACAAAGGTTACTTGCACAAGTAAGTACTTAACCAAGGGTTACTTAACTCATAGAATGTTTAAGGATGTTGCTAGGTCTTGTAGGAAGAAAATTAGGGAGGCAAATAATAATAATAATAATAGCAAGAGGAGGGCAAGGACAACCTCCACTCCTTGGTGGGCACGGAGGGGAACGTTGTAACAAAGGATGAGGAAAAGGCAGAGGTGCTTAACACCTTCTTTGCCTCAGTTTTTACTGGCAGGACAGAATGTCTTCCAGACAGCTGGCATCCTGAGCTGGCAGAAGGAGCCAGGGAGCTGCATAGTTCCCCTGTGATCCAGGAGGAAGTAGGTAGAGATCTCCTCAGCCACTTGGATCCTCGCAAGTCCATGGGACAGGATGGGATCCATCCTAGGGTGCTGAGAGAGCTGGCAGATGAGCTGGCCAAGCCGCTCTCCATCATTTTTCAGCAGTCCTGGCTCACTGGAGAGGTCCCAGAAGACTGGAAGCTGCCAACATGGTGCCCATCCACAAGCAGGGCCAGTTGGATGAGCCAGGGAATGATAGGCCTGTCAGCCTGACCTCAGTGCCAGGCAAGGTTATGGAACAGTCATCCTGAGTGCGATCACACAGCACTTACAGGATGGCCAAGGGATCAGGCCCAGCCAGCATGGATTCAGGAAGGGCAGGTCCTGCCTCACCAACCTGATCTCCTTCTATACCCAGGTGACTGCCTGGTGGCTGTGGGCAGGCTGTGGATGTAGTCTGCTGGACTTCAGCAAGGCCTTTGACACCATCCCCCACAGCAAACTGCTGGCCAAGCTGTCAGCCCCTGGCTTGGACAGCAGCACTCTGAGCTGGGTTAGGAACTGGCTGGAGGCTGAGCCCAGAGAGTGGTGGTGAATGGTGCCACAGCCAGCTGGCAGCCAGGCACCAGTGGTGTGCCCCAGGGATCAGTGCTGGGCCCCATGCTCTTTAACATCTTTATTGATGATCTGGAGGAGGGCATTGAGTCCATCATCAGTAAGTTTGCAGATGACACCAAGCTGGGGGCAGGAGTTGATCTGCTGGAGGGCAGAGAGGCTTTGCAGAGGGACCTCGACAGGCTGGACAGATGGGCAGAGTCCAAGGGCAGGAGATTGAACACATCCAAGTGCCAGGTGCTGCACATTGGCCACAGCAACCCCAGGCAGTGCTACAGGCTGGGGTCAGAGTGGCTGGAGAGCAGCCAGGCAGAGAGGGACCTGGGGGTGTTGGTCAATGGTAGGCTGAACATGAGCCTGCAGTGTGCCCATTTAGCCAAGAGGGCCAAGGGCATCCTGGCCTGCATCAGGAACAGTGTGGCCAGCAGGAGCAGGGAGGTCATTCTGCCCCTGTACACTGCACTGGTTAGGCCACACCTTGAGTCCTGTGTCCAGTTCTGGGCCCCTCAGTTTAGGAAGGAGGTTGACTTGCTGGAAGGTGTCCAGAGAAGGGCAACGAAGTTGGTGAGGGGTTTGGAACACAGCCCTGTGAGGAGAGGCTGAGGGAGCTGGGGTTGCTTAGCCTGGAGAGGAGGAGACTCAGGGGTGACCTTCCTGCTCTCTACAAATACCTGAAGGGAGGTTGTAGGCAGGTGGGGGTTGGTCTCTTCTCCCAGGCAACCAGCACCAGAACAAGAGGACACAGTCTCAATCTGTGCCAGGGGAGGTTTGGGCTGGAGGTTAGGAGGAAGTTTTACACAGAGAGAGTGATTGCCCATTGGAATGGTCTGCCCAGGGAGGTGGTGGAGTCACCATCATGGGAGGTGTTCAGGAGGAGACTTGATGGGTTGCTTGGTGCCATGGGTTAGTTGATCAGGTGGTGTTGGATGATTGGTTGGACTTGATGATCTTGAAGGTCTCTTCCAACCGGGTTTATTCTATCCTGTTCTTCAGAACAACAGTCCAAACTGCCATGTAAGAAGTAATTTAAAAGTTTAAGGTGTTTCAAGGATTTTCTTTCTGCTCACACCAATGCTGTCATGACACCTGCTTTATAGTTCACTACTATTTTGTACATAACTTTTATAATGAGGATTTAAATTTAGTTTTTGTTGTTCTTCTTTAAAAATTATTGCAATTACAACCTAAGTGCAGGGAACAGCCCCCTGTTATGTGCCTTAGGAAAATCAGGACAAACTTGTGCCAGTTTCAATCCTACAATCTTCTGGTGCCTGTAGCCGGTATGATTTGAACTCAGCTTGTCTATCTCCCTGAACAGATGCTCAGAATCAGGATCCAGAGGGTTGACACTTTTTGAAGTTGCATTTTGCCTTGTAAGTGCTGCAGAATTGCCTTAGCAGTCAAAATGTGAATGACTCTTCTGGACACTTCGCATGAATGCTAACCAGACGCTCCCTGCAGTTTCTTCGTGAAGCCCAAGTCTGTACCTCAGCTACTCCTTAGCAGCTGGGATCAAGATTATTGGCAACAACTGCTGATGTATGTGATTGTTATCATGCTCAGGGGTGGCACTGCCTCCTTTCACGTCAGTCAGCACTTTACAGACAATGACAGTTATTTGCAATTAGTCACCATCACTAATCCTGTGCCAAGCCCCAACTTGATTCCATCTTCCTGGCTGAAACACTGGCAGCATGTATAAGGACCACACATTTCTCTACTCATTTTTCCCAAAACCAGGGAGGCTGTCTGCTTTTCTGGGTGGGATCAGCAGGAGGATCCTTAGTGCTAATGTAATTCTCAGTGTAATTCTCAACATTAAGAGAAACAAAGGACAATAAAACGACCTAAATCTTATCTGCCCCTTCTGTCTCGCCCCGTGTGCTCTGAAACCTCAGTATCTCACCAGCCATGGCAGCTCATTGAGGTAGAATAGGCATCAGGTAATGCTCTGACTGTCCTGCATCTCATACTGAAGGCCATGCAGCCTGCAGGTCACACGGACAGCAGTTAGTGTCAGTAACCTACTCCTAAAACACCTTGGTAGTAGATGCCACAGAATTATAAAAGCTTCCCTGCTATTTTATGTCCACTTAGGAAGTGTCTTGGGAAAGGCAAAGTTCTGCAGCTGGAGTGGGAAATACACCTGTAAGCATGGGCACCAGCAGCCTCAAGCAAAGAGCTGCAACAAATGGAAGCGAAAGGTGGCAAGAGCAAAAATGTTGCAAACAGTTTGGTCTTAAAAGTGAGTGACAAAATACCTCTGGGGAATCGGCTCAGGCTGCCTGGCCAGCGTCTGCAGTGTGACTCAAGTATCAGTATCTCCAGGGACTCACAGCTCATTCAGAACTGACTGATTTTGCTCAGGATTTCCAAATCCCAGTGGGAAAGCTGTAGGTGTTCATCTGGTTGCAAAGGGATTCCTATCCTCAAATAACAGCCAGGAAACAAGAGAATTCCAAAAGTCCACAAGATAGAGGCTGGACCACCAGAGATACAGTGGAATGACCTTCAGGCTAGCTGACTGGACGAGGAATGCTGCGGCCAACATAAGATACCAATCAACCGAGTGTCTCTTATACAGTACAATACAATACATCACGTCCAAGCCATCAACCAATCCAACCCACCTAAACAACTAACCCATGGCACCAAGCACCCCAGCAAGTCTCCTCCTGAACACCTCCAATGAAGGTGACTCCACCACCTCCCCGGGCAGCCCATTCCAATGGGCAATCACTCTCTCTGTGTAGAACTTCTTCCTAACATCCAGCCTAAACCTGCGCTGGTGCAGCCTGAGGCTGTGTCCTCTTGTTCTGGTACTGGCTGCCTGGGAGAAGAGACCAACCTCTGCCTGTCCACAACCTCCCTTCAGGTAGTTTTCTTTAATCACAGCAGTGGAGGAAGGCCTCCCATTTTTGTTGCTGCTTCTGACTAGATGCCCGTAGCAACTACTCCACCCTGAGCAGTGGTGGATTCTGAAGCAATCTCTCAGCCCCTCCAGCACCAAGCACTTCACAACCACTGCCATATGCCTGCTGAAGCAGCTAGTGCTGATTGTCCAACATGGTGCCACTCCCCCCCCACTTTAGCCTTATTGAGAATCCATTCCACAGCCTCCTCATTACAGCCCACTGTGATGCCCTGAAACAACACCTTTTTTGTGTAGGTCTAATTGGCCAATACAGAGTAGCTGCTATTGGCTCCTTTGAGTACTTTGACAGCACACTGGGCGTGCAGGCTTGTAATTTATCACATCAAACTCATTTTCCTTTACATGGTGGTGTTCCTGCCTTTCTTATTCCAGAGAGTTATTATTCTGCATGGATTTTCTTTGTTTTTAAGTGGCTGGGTTGCTGTCCCCAGCTCTGGAAAAATGACAAAAGATAAAAACGAAGGAGGCACCGCCTCAAACTGGTTTGCATTCAGCAGGGTTGCCTGCCATTTGCAGGGACCAGCAGATGTCAGCCTAAATTGAAAAATGGAAAAGAAATCCTGTATCATAACGTTAGCATCTCCCCTGCCAGATGGGAGCCCCTCGCAGCACGGCAGGAGCAGTTAGCCAGCAGTGGTTAAATTCAGCATCTGAACAAGGATGGTTATGCTGCACGCGCTCAGAGTATATTCTGATTGCAGAACTTAATTGTATCATAGATCAATGATAGTTTAATTTATGAGGATTGATTTTGTTAATTCAAGCAGTTCAAAAGGCCCTGTTAAAGCTTCTTCAGTTCATTTAACTGTATCTGACTTAAGCTTTGCTCATGCTATCTGAAGATAAATGACTGTGTATAAAGTCACACCTTCACACCCCTTTGTGTATTTATTTCAGCATCTGTCACCAACTGTGAGTTACATTTAAATGCAAAGTGTTAGTAGGGCAGGATACAGCACTGGGTTTGGAATACTTGAGATCCAGTCACAAAAGCATCCCATGAGCAAACTCCCTGGTACTCATGGGTGACTTCAATCACTCTGATATTTGCTGGGAAGTTCACACAGCCAGGCACAGTCAGTCCAAGAGGCTCTTGCAGTGTATCAATGATAACCTCCTGATGCAGGCAGAGGAGGAACCAACAAGGAGAGGGGCACTGCCAGACCTTGTATGAACTAATAAAGAAGGACTGGTTGAGGACATTAAGGTCTGGAACAGCCTTGGTGACAGTGATCATGACATGGTGGAGTTCAGTATTATACAGGTGTGGTGGTTTGAGCCTTAACTGGGACTTAAAAGCTCAGATGGGGGCAAGGCTGAGAATTCCTCCCCTGCTCACCCCTCCTCTTTCCCAATAGAGAAGAAAAGGAAAGGCAAGGAGCAAATCTACCAAGAAATAATTTAGAGTCAGCTTGGAAGTAGAGAGGCAAAGAATTTTCTTTAAACAATATATATTTGTGTGGGTAACAATAATAGGTAGGGTTCACAAAGGAACAAGGATGGATGGGAGGAACAATAAGAATACAAAACCAGTCTCTTTGAAGAGGTGTGGAGGTAGCAGGGAGAAGGATCAGCCCTGGCCACGTGGCAGAGAAGCAGGGAGCCACCAGCAGTCCTCATCCAAGCAAAGGCAGGGCCCAAGAGAGCTAATGGCTGCAGTGTCCTCCTTTTTATATGCTTGCTGTACAGGGAGGGGGAGTGGAACAAACTAAACTCAGTTTCCTGTGCCAATCATAGCAAGTAGTGTGAGCAATCTGGTAAAATAAGCTCAGAGCTTGATACAGTGGTAGGCCATGCTTAGCTAAGTATAGAAGTAACTAGCAGTTGAGCAAAACAGTGCTGTGCTAGCAGTGTGTAGCTAAACCAAAGCACTGGTAGCTGTAAACACAAAGAATTATCTTGGAATAACAGGATGCCGACATTGATCTACAACTTCCTGTGATACTGGCAGTTTCACCAATAATGTACAACAGTAGGACGTGTGGACAGTTGTGGGGAACCAAGGAAGTTATGCTAACCATGCTCTGTGAGCCTGTGTGTCTATATAAGCTGCAGAGGTTCCCTAATTAAACTGAACAGCACTTAGAGCATATTGGTCGTCCTTATTGATTCTGAACTCCGGCATCAAAGTTTCCCAGGGGGAGCCCCCCCTGCAGGGAGGGCAATGCTCTCACAAGCCCTCCCCCCCTGCCTTCAGGATGGGTGTAACTTATCACACCGGGTAGAAGCAGACCAAGTACAATTACATCCCTGGACTTCTGCAGAGCTGACTTTGTACTCCTCAGAGACATACTTGCAGCAATCCCATGGGCTAAGACCCTGACGGGTAAAGGAGCCCAGGAAAGTTGGTTAATTTTTAAAGACCACTTCCTCCAAGCCCAAGCTAGATGTGTTCCCTTGAGCAGATGTGTTAAGAGACCTGCATGGCTGAGCAAGGAGCTCCTGAAGGAAATCCTAGGGAAGAAAGACACTTAAAATTCATGGAAGAAAGGAATTGTCACTTGGGAGAACTACAGGGAAGTTGCCAGGGTATGTAGGAAGGCAACAAGGAAGGCCAAAGCCCTCTTGGAACTGGAAGTGGCAAAGGAAGTAAAGGAGAACAGGAAGGGCTTCTTCAAACAGAGCAGGGAAGGTGTGAGCCACTGCTGAACGAGGAGGCAGCCCTGAGAGCTGAGGGTGCAGAGAAGGCAAAGCTGCTGAATGCCTGCTGGGCTTCAGTCTTTACACCTAGGACTGAACTGCCCTATGCACTCCAGACCCTGGATGAAGGAGAGGAAGCCGGGAGGAGGGAATGCTCCCCACTGGTCAGGGAAGACTGGGTTAGGGATCAGTCACACAAATGGAACATTCACAAGTCCATGGGCCCTGATGAGATGCACCCAAGAGCGCCGAGAGAGCTGCCTGATGTTATTGCTCTGCCACTCTCCATCATTGCTGCCAAATCCTGGCAGACAGGAGAGGTGCTGAGGACTGGAGGAGAGCCAGTGTCACTCCAGGCTTCAAAAAGGGCAAGAAAGAGGTTCCAGGGAAATATTGACCAGTCAGCCTCACCTCCACCCCTGGAAAAATGATGGAGCAGCTCCTTCTGGAGGGCATCTCAAGGCACTTGGAAGAGAAGAAGGTTATCAGGAGCAGACAGCATGGATTCACCAGGAGGAAATCCTGCTTGACTAACCTGATAGCATTCCATGATGCCACAACTGAATGGGCAGATTCAGGAAGACCTGGGGATGTGGTCTACCTTAGCAAGGCCTTTGACACCGTCTCCCATGACATCCCAGTGAGCAAGCTCAGGCAGTGTGGGATGGAAGAGCAGACAGTGAGGTGGATTAGGAACTGTTTACAAGACAGAGCTCAAAGAGTGGTGATTGATGGTGCCAGGTCCAGCTGGAGAGCCCCAGGGAGTCCCTCAGGGATCAGTGCTGGGATTGGTGCTGTTCAACATTTTCATCAATTGATGAGGGAACAGACAGACAGACAGACAGAGTCTGCTCAGCAAGTTTGCTGATGACACCAAACTGGGCGGCTTGGCTGAGACAGCTGAAGGCTATGCAGCCATCCAGCGAGACTTGGACAGACTGAGAGCTGGGCAGGGAGGAACCAGATGAGGTTCAACAAGGACAAGTGCAGAGTCCTGCACCTGGGGAGGAAGAACAAACACCACCAGTACAGGCTGGGAGGGGATCTGCTGGAGAGCAGCCCTGGGGAGAGGGACCTGGGAGTGCTGGTGGGTAACAAGTTCTGCATGGGACAGCAATGTGCCCTGGGGGCCAGGAAGGCCAATGGGGTCCTGGGGGGCATTCAGAGGAGTGTGTCCAGCAGATCCAGGGAGGTTCTCCTCCCCCTCTACTCTGCCCTACTGAGACCTCACCTGGAATATTGCATCCAGCTCTGGGCTTCCCAGTTCAAGAGGGACAGGGATCTGCTGGAGAGGGCCCAGTGGAGGGCAATGAGGATGATTAGGGGACTGGAGCACTGCCTGGTGAGGAGAGGCTGAGGGACCTGGGGCTCTTTAGTCTGGGAAAGAGAAGACTTAGAGAGGATTTAATAAATGTTTATAAATAGCTGAGGGCTGGGGGTCAGGAGCGAGGGGACAGCCTCTGCTCACGTGCTCCCTGGGATAGCACAAGGAGCAATGGATGCAAGCTGCAGCACAGGAGGTTCCACCTCAACACGAGGGTGAACTTCTTTACTGTAAGAGTCACAGAGCACTGGAAGAAGCTGTCCAGAGAGGTTGTGGAGTTTCCGTCTCTGGAGGAATTCAAGGTATGTCTGGATGTGTTCCTGTGTGACCTGAGCTAGGGAAGGTTTGGGAAGGTTTGGGAAGGGAAGGGGAGGGGAGGGGAGGGGAGGGGAGGGGGGGAGGGGAGGGGAGGGGAGGGGAGGGGAGGGGAGGGGAGAGGAGAGGAGAGGAGAGGAGACTCGAGGAGAGGAGAGGAGACTCGAGGAGAGGAGACTCGAGGAGAGGAGACTCGAGGAGAGGAGACTCGAGGAGAGGAGAGGAGAGGAGACTCGAGGAGAGGAGACTCGAGGAGAGGAGAGGAGAGGAGACTCGAGGAGAGGAGAGGAGACTCGAGGAGAGGAGACTCGAGGAGAGGAGAGGAGAGGAGAGGAGAGGAGAGGAGAGGAGAGGAGAGGAGAGGAGAGGAGAGGAGAGGAGAGGAGAGGAGAGGAGAATAAGCCAGGCTGGAAGGGACGTTCCAGATCATTGTGTCTAACGTACCATGCAACCGCACCTAAACAACTAACCCATGGCACCAAGCACTCCATCAAGTCTCCTCCTGAACACCTCCAGTGATGGTGACTCCAACACCTCCCCGGGCAGCCCATTCCAATGGGCAATCACTCTCTCTGTGCAGAATTTCTCCCTAACATCCAGTCTGAACGTCCCCTGGCACAGTTTGAGCCTGTGTCCTCTTGTTCTGGTGCTGCTTGCCTGGGAGAAGAGACCAATTCCCACCTGGCTGCAACCTCCCTTCAAGTAGTTGCAGAGAGCAGGAAGGTCTCCCCTGAGCCTGCTCTTCTCCAGGCTAATGTATGGTCCTGCTCTGGCAGGGGGGTTGGCCGTGATGATGTCTTTGAGTTCCTTCCAGCCCCTGGCATCCTGTGAGCCTGTGATTCTTTGCACATGCACACTTACTGGTTCTTCTGTTGGTTTATTATTGTCGAAGCCCTGCATTTCCTAACTGATGATTGTTGCAGTCGTATTTGACAGCACAATGACAGCCAGGAGTGCTGTCTCAGAAGGAAAAAAGCTTGGACAGGTGTGCTCAGTTTATCTGGACTGCAACTTACCACCTATGGCACACAAACGTGGCGCCCAGGCCGAGCAAATGGAGTGTACGTTTCCAAGAATCTCACCGGACTCTTTCTTGAAAGCAGAGGTCACCAAGCCAGGGTTTGCACCAAATTCTTTACCTTTGCTCAAAACCAGCATTTGCCTCCACTCCAGCCCACATGCATTCCCATCCTCGATTCTCCAGGCAAAAGCTCTGTGAGTCAGAAAGTCAGACAAATAAAATCACAGCTAAAGGCAGCCCAAGTCCCTGGTTTGCACGCAAACACAGAGCGTTTCCCTGAGCCGGGAATTCTCCCCCTAAATGTGAAAGTTGTTTCCCAAAGAGCCAAATGGCAGGGAGAGACTGGCCTGTCAGCCTCACATGGGCTGCTGTCAAGGAAAAGACTTTGCACACTCACCTTCATTTCACATCATCTTTGCTCCTTCCTCTGTCTCCTACTGAATCTGATAAAAGCAGTCAATACTGACTCCGCTCTTGTTTGGATTATGATGAGGCACATGTGTACACGAGGCACCTTGCTGCCGCCTCTGCACTTCTCAGCAAGTCACCACAACCATCAATCAATGAGCACTGGCCTTCACTTCATTATCATCTTTAACCCCATGCTCATCCTGTTTCACTTACAATGGAGTTGAGGGAAGGAGCAGAATCACAGACTGCCTCACGCTGGAAGGAACCTGTATGCTGATGTTGTGAAAAGCCAAGGAAAGATTTCTTTTTCTGCAGAGACCCAGTGAGTCAGGAAGGCTTCCCCATGTGACAAGCATCAGCTGGGCAGAGATGCTGGAAGTTTTCTAGATGACACAGCGTTGCTCAGAAGTGTTGATCTGCTTGAGGGTAGGAAGGCTCTGCAGAAGGATGGATCAATGGCCTAAGGCAAACTACGTGGTTCAACAAGGCAAGTGGCCAACCTTCATGGGCCCCAGGGAGCTTTGTTCTTTTTTCCCAAGCTTTATCTGGAAGGAAAACCCATCTTTTGTTTCTGCTCCACTTCCCCTAAGGCATACCTCGTCTCTTCCTTTCCTGTCTCATGTATCACAAGCTGTAAAGCATTGGATTAGTAGGAATGGAACCAAGTAGTGTAAGAGGTTTCTACAGAACAGCACAAGGCCAAATTGATCTGGCTTAAAAAACATCTCAAATGTATCTGGAATAGAAAGATGCTTCCTCAGTGTCTGTCATAGTTTCATAGTTTCACAGTCAGGGTTGGAAGGGACCACAAGGATCATCTAGTTCCAATCCCCCTGCCATGGGCAGGGACACCCCACACTAGATCAGGGCTGGCCAGAGCCTCATCCAGCCTGGGCTTAAACACCTCCAGGGATGGGGCCTCAACCACCTCCCTGGACAACCCATTCCAGGGCTTCACCACTCTCATGGGGAAGAACTTCCTCCTCACCTCCAGCCTGAATCTCCCCACCTCCAGCTTCATTCCATTCCCCCTAGTCCTATCACTCCCTGAGAGCCTGAGAAGTCCCTCCCCAGCCTTCTTGTAGGCCCCCTTCAGATACTGGAAGGCCACAATGAGGTCACCTCGGAGCCTTCTCTTCTCCAGACTGAACAGCCCCAACTCCTTCAGTCTGTCCTCACAGCAGAGGTGCTCCAGCCCTCTGATCATCCTCATGGCCCTGCTCTGGACACCTTCCAGCACCTCCAGATCCCTCTTGGAATAGGGGCTCCAGAACTGGAGGCAGTACTCCAGGTGGGGTGTCACCAGAGCTGAGCAGAGGGGGAGAATCCCCTCCCTTGACCTGCTGGCCACACTTCTCCTGCTGCAGCCCAGGCTCTGATTGGCTTTCCGGGCTGCAAGTGCACACTGAGAGCTCCTGGTGAGCTTCTCCTCCCCCAGCACCCCCAAGTCTCTCTCCTCTGGGCTGCTCCCCAGCCAGTCCCTGCCCAGCCTGGATTTGTGCCTGGGATTGCCTCCACCCAGATGCAGGACCCTGCCCTTGGTCTTGTTGAAGCTCCTGAGGTTGGCTTGTGCCCACCTCTCCAGCCTGTCCAGGTCCCTCTGGATGGATCCCTTCCCTCCAGCTGTCTGCTGCACCACACAGCTTGGTGTCATCAGCAACCTTGCTGAGGCTGCACTCACTGCCACTGTCCATGGCACCCACAAAGATGTTGAACAAGCCTGGTCCCAGGACTGATCCCTGAGGGACTCTGCTTGTCCCTGGCCTCCCCTGGGACATGGACCCATTGACAGCCACTCTTTGGGTGCGGCCATCAAGCCAGTTCCTTATCCATCTGGTGGTCCATCCATCAAACCCGTGTGTCACCAGCCTGGAGACCAGGATGTGGTGTGGGACAGTGTCAAAGGCTTTGCTCAGCTCCAGGTAAACGACATCAGTTGCTTGCCCCTCATCTATTAATGCTGTCACCTGTTCATAGAAGGCCACCAGTTTTTGTCAGGCAGGATTTGCCCTTGGCAAAGCCATGCTGACTGCTCCCAATCACCTCTTCACTACTCTTCTGAGTCAGTAGTGCCTCCAGGAGGATCTGCTCCATGATCTTTCCGGGCACAGAGGTGAGACTGCCTGGCCTGTAGTTCCCTGGTTCCTCCTTCTTACCCTTTTTGCAGATGGGAGCAATGTTTGCCCTTTTCCAGCCTGTGGGGACTGCCCCAGGCTGCCATGGCTTTTGGAATAGACTAGAGAGGGGCTTAGCAACCTCATCTGCCAGCTCTCTCAGCACCCGTGGGTGTATCCCGTCGGGTCCCATGGACTTGAACACTTTCAGGCTCTTCAGGTGATCACCAACCTGAGCTTCACTTACCATGGGCAGTTCTTCCTCCCCGTCCCTGACACCAGGAGTGTGGCTGGAGGCCCTTGCAGTGAAGACTGAGGTAAAGAAGTTATTGAGTACCTCAGCCTTTTCCACATCACTTGTGGCCATGTCACCAGTTTCCTTTCTGAGGGGGCCCACACCTTCCCTGGTCTCCTTCTTGCCATTAATATACCTGTAGAAGTTCTTAGTGCTCCCTTTGACCTCCCTGGCTAGATTCAATTCCAACTCTGCTTTGGCTTTCCTAACCAGGCCTCTTGCTGCTCGGGCATCTTCCTTATCTCTCCCTCTTCTATCTGTCCTTCCCTCCACTTGCTGTAGAGCTTCTTTTTAAGTGATAGTGTGTCCAGGGGCTCCTTGTTCATCCAGGCAGGCCTCCTGGCATTCTGTCCTGCTTTTCTCTTTGTTGGCATACATAGCTCCTGGACACAGAGGAGGTGGTCCTTGAATAGTGACCAGCTGTCCTGGGTCCCTCTTCCCTCCAGGGCTTCATCCCATGACACTTTCCTGCTCTTTGCTTTATCTTGCTCACCATCTGGACTCATTTCCCCTTCCTTGAGAAGACCTGAATACACTTTGAAGCAGACTTGGAGCCCAGCATTCGCCCTCTGAAAGCACACAGATTCTATTCCTGCCGGGTGCTGAATTACCGCTCACCGTATTTGTTCCTTCTCTCTTAGTCCTGCATTTTATTTTCTCTTTCTTTTCTGTTTCAATATAATTTGTCCGATATTATTCTTCCTTTGTTGCTTGCTGCTTTCCAGTTCTGGATGCTCTCCTCCAACAGCACAGCAGCCTTCCGCTCACACCTTTCATCATTATCCGGATGCATCTCTCAACTTGGCTTTTAAAGGGTGGGGTGGTTTTGTCATACATTCTCAAGACAGTGCCTGCTTTTCTCCCTTTCCCACTTTCATTTGCTGGTGACATTGCCAAGCTTGGATCCTACCCTGCAGCCACCTGTTAGGAAGCAGAGAGCAGGAGCGTCTGGGGAATGGACCGTGTGGTACGTATCAGCTCAGCACTGAGTTGGGGTGGTGGGCAGGTGGTGAGCAGCTCAGCACAGCACGAGCGCAAATGTACCAGGCTGGCAGCAGCCTGGCCACTGTTTGAGGGGCATGGATCTTGTACAAGAGTGGAACTGAAAATCTGAAACAGAGCCACATGTCTGCCTCAGGAACGTAAGCGAGCTCTTGACAGTGTAATTACACTCACCAGAGCACTCAAAAATAATTGCTATCCTTAAGAATCAAGCTGCTTGCTTTACTCTTAATGAGGAAAACTGTTTTAAATTGTACTGGTACCAAGGAAGGGGTGGTCAGACAAGGCAAGAGACTTCCCTTTTGTTCTTATGCAGTTTCTCCTTAAGTCTTGAATTGTTCTCTTCTGTACATTCTGCACAATACAAGAATTACCAAATGAGCTGCTGTAAATCCCAGACTCATTCCATATGGTCAGATAGAAGGATCATGAGGACACAGGTCCAATAAAGACATTTAATTCAGAGGCCTTTACATTTGTAGGAATATCTGGCAATTCATCTAAAACTGGCAACATGCAAGTATCAGACCGAGCTTCCAAAGCAAGTTGCAACCATTTCCTGGAAGATTAGAGCAGGAGGAACTGGGTTCACAGCCCAGGAGGATAGAAGGAAGCTTTGTGACTTCAAAATGTGCAATTAGGACAATTAGTATGGTAGCACAACAGCACGTGAAAACCTGGAGGGTTTGAAAAAAGAGATGTAACTGTTTCTGTGAAAGCAGAAACTTGAGCAAAGCCTCTTTGAATTTTGAAGTGCTTAGAGGAACACACAGTTTCAAGCTAACCGCTTGAAATGCTGTGACAAACATTGCCACTGCAACAAAAAACTGCAGGACATCAAAGTGATCTCCTGAGGAGAGGAGAAGAGAATGATTTAATGTATTTTAAATCGTTTTCAGAATCAAAATGTATAAAGCCATGTATGGCACCAGATCAGGAGCTACAGCCTCTGCAGTAAGCCTCTGCACTAAGCACAGCTTTACTGAAGTTAGAAGCCTCTTACCTGCCTTCAGCTCTGGGTGTTTGTGGCACTTTCAGGTTCCACATGAAACTCACCATCTAGGAATTTTTCCTGTTCACAGTGCTCTCAGGCCAAGTGTCCTCAAGCCAGGCATGAAAGCCCAGGCTGGTGATATGGAAAGCTCAGTTGTAATCCCTGTGGCACAGAAAAAGATTGCATCTGCCAGAGAAGTGGGGAACAGAAAGCTGTTCAGCCTTGAAAGGAAGCTATGCTGAAAGGAGTTTCAATTTTTGAAGGCCCCTGTGGATCAGCTTTCTAGGGGTGACCGAATCAGTATGTTCACAGACCAGACCCTAAGCAGCCACACGGGAACACAGCGTGTTTGTAAAGTTCACAAGATAAAATGTATCAATGATGGCACAACACACGTCTTGAAAAACAAGCACAAAGGTGTGCTGAGGAGGTAGAGAGACAGACATCCCTTTACACTCCTGGATTATGGAATTAATAGGATTTGAAAGCAAATTCCCAAGCACTTGATAAGTAAACCAGTGAATCATTAGCATAACAACGATGGTGGAAATAATTCCGTGTGCTGCCTGCTCCAAAGAAAAGTAGAAGGTCAGAGCAGCATGGATGTAAGCACCCAGCCCTCATGGGATTTCCATGTCTGGAGTGAAATGGCAGGGGGAAAAAGCAAGTAAAATAAAAGCAAGTAAAAAATGCATGAAACTCTGTGGGATTCACGACAGAAAGATCTAAATGCTGCAGAAGTATTGACCACTTCAGAGGTGAACTGCTGTGACCAGCCCTGTCAGGCTTGAGAGGTAGGTCCAACAACATCAGCACTTGCAGCGTGCTGCTCTCAGCACACAAGAACATGTGGCTGGCGCTTTGATTCCACAAAGGTTAGTCTTCAGGCCAGGGAAAGATCAAAACCCAGCCAAAATTTCTCATTAAGGGTGTTACCTGGAGAGCACACAGAGCCAAGCTGTCATTCCCAGCACTTTTGAAAATAATTGTGGAAAGTATGAATGGTGGGTGGTGGCAGAAGGTTACACCAGGACAGTCCTTTACCATCAGACATCATTATTTTAGACAATGGATGGTAAGGAAGAGTTACCCAGCTGACAATGCCAGCAGCATAGCTCATTATAGGTAACACTTCATCCTGAGATGACTGATCCACCTTAACGCTTGCTTAGGCTTAGGAGCAAGTTGCCAGCATTCACTGGTGTTGGTCACACCCTTCACAGATGGCAGACAGCCACACTGAGCACACTGAGCACGCTGGTCACAAGCCATGGGAACCATAATCACATCTCAGAATCACAGAATCATTAAGATTGGAAAAGAAGGTGAAAAGGCATAAACACAACAGGACACCTGCATGAAAACTTGAGTGGGAGCCCGGCTCTTAACCTCTCAGTGCTGTCAGACACTTTTTCTTCTCTGATACTTCACCTTTTCGTATGCCTGCTGTAAATATTTATTCTCCTCTGTCACACACATTATTCTTTTTGGTACCATTGCAGTAAAGCACCTGCCATGCACATACTGCTCCATACAACCCTGAGCCATCAGACAGGAAGGGCCACACACTTCAGT
The DNA here is from genome assembly GCA_015227895.2 of Colaptes auratus. Classification (NCBI taxonomy): domain Eukaryota; kingdom Metazoa; phylum Chordata; class Aves; order Piciformes; family Picidae; genus Colaptes; species Colaptes auratus. The sequence goes on from CM037643.1 coordinate 45,271,904, forward strand.
GTTTATTCACTGCTACAATCACTTAGCCTGTGAATGAAAACTGAGCGACTTGGGGCTCTTTAGTCTTGAGAAGAGAAGGCTGAGAGGAGATCTGATCAATATCTATAAATATCTGAGGGGTGGGCAGCAAGATGAAGGTGCCAGGCTCTTTTCAGTGGTGCCCAGTGACAGGACAAGGAACAGGTACAATCTAGAACACAAGAGGTTCCATCTCATCATGAGGAGACACTTCTTTACAGTAAGGGTGATGGAGCCCTGGAGCAGGCTGACCAGAGAGGTTGTGGAGTCTCCTTCTTTGGAGACTTTCAAAACCCACCTGGGTGTGTTCTTGTGTAGCCTGCCCTAGCTGATCCTGCTTTACTAGGGGTGTGGGACTTGGTGATCTCTGAAGGTCCCTTCTGTGATTTTAAGAACTTTACACTAAACCTGCCCCTGGCACTGCTCTCTGTGTGCAGGAAGAAGACCGTTCCGCCCTCCTGTGAGTTCAATGCAGTAATGGAACTAAAGTGCTACCAAACCAATTTCTGCTGCAGTTCTAAATTCTGTCTCGGGACATTTAACTGCAAAGTGGAATCTCACTATATTCTTAAATATACTTTTAATAGGGACACTTGGCTATAATTCATCTGAATGGTTCTCTTTTCGATAAAGATTCCAGTTTTTCCACAGTAAGTTAATACAAAAGTGCATTCAGAACTTCAGGCAATTTAAGAGAAGACAGACAGTTTACTCAAGGAGCTAGGTTTTCCCAGTGCCTGTAAGCCAAGGAAAGTTCTGTATATACACAGCAATGCACAGGCTGGAGTTACAGGCAAGGTTATGGAACAGTCATCTTGAGTGCAATCACACAGCACTTACAGGATGGCCAGGGGATCAGGCCCAGCCAGCATGGATTCAGGAAGGGCAGGTCCTGCCTGACCAACCTGATCTCCTTCTATGCCCAGGTGACTGCCTGGTGGATGTGGGCAGGCTGTGGATGTAGTCTGCCCAGACTTCAGCAAGGCCTTTGACACCGTCCCCCACAGCAAACTCCTGGCCAAGCTGTCAGCTTGTGGCTTGGACAGCAGCACTCTGAGCTGGGTTAGGAACTGGCTGGAGGCTGAGCCCAGAGAGTGGTGGTGACTGGTGCCACAGCCAGCTGGCAGCCAGGCACTAGTGGTGTGCCCCAGGGATCAGTGCTGGGCCCCATGCTCTTCAACATCTTTATTGATGATCTGGAGGAGGGCATTGAGTCCATCATCAGTAATTGGCAGATGACACCAAGCTGGGGGCAGGAGTTGATCTGCTGGAGGGCAGAGAGGCTTTGCAGAGGGACCTCGACAGGCTGGACAGATGGGCAGAGTCCAAGGGCAGGAGATTGAACACATCCAAGTGCCAGGTTCTGCACATTGGCCACAGCAACCCCAGGCAGTGCTACAGGCTGGGGTCAGAGTGGCTGGAGAGCAGCCAGGCAGAGAGGGACTTGGGATGCTAGTTGATGGTAGGCTGAACATGAGCCTGCAGTGTGCCCAGGCAGCCAAGAGGGCCAATGGCATCCTGGCCTGCATCAGGAACAGTGTGGCCAGCAGGAGCAGGGAGGTCATTCTGCCCCTGTACACTGCACTGGTTAGGCCACACCTTGAGTCCTGTGTCCAGTTCTGGGCCCCTCAGTTTAGGAAGGAGGTTGACTTGCTGGAAGGTGTCCAGAGAAGGGCAACAAAGTTGGTGAGGGGTTTGGAACACAGCCCTGTGAGGAGAGGCTGAGGGAGCTGGGGTTGCTTAGCCTGGAGAAGAGGAGACTCAGGGGTGACCTTCTTGCTCTCTACAACTACCTGAAGGGAGGTTGTAGTCAGGCAGAGGTTGGTCTCTTCTCCCAGTGAACCAGCACCAGAACAAGAGGACTCAGGCTGCGCCAGGGCAGGTTTAGGCTGGATGTTAGGAAGAAGTTCTACAGAGAGAGTGATTGCCCATTGGAATGGGCTGCCCGGGGAGGTGGTGGAGTCACCATCATTGGAGGTGTTTAGGAGGAGACTTGCTGGGGTGCTTGGTGCCATGGTTTAATTGATTAGGTGGTGTTGGATGATAGGTTGGACTTGATGATCTTGAAGGTCTCTTCCAACCTGGTTTATTCTATTCTATTCCATTCTATTCTATTCTATTCTATTTGTAAGTTACACCCTAGTTTTGATTTAATTCCTGGAGATGGCACAAGAAGAGCTGAGATTGTCTAGGATGCCCTAGATGTCCCCAGTGTAATCATCTTCTTCCCAGTAACCAAGTGAGCACACTGTTCAGGACCACTCAGATTCAGTTTTGCTCCTCGCAGCAGCTTTCCTGGGAAGTTTTGGAAATCACAGGATTCTTCTTTCTGCACCTCCCTTCCCTTCCAGGTGAACACCAAAATTTCACTTGTGTATGGATGCTTTTATTGTAAAATGTAACTTCACAGATCCTTGTGGCTTGCCCTTCACTGTCTTCACTAAATAAGAAGCTTTTCTCATCAACACAGAAGAGAACTTTCTACCTGACTCTCAGCAGTGTTAGCAAGCTCTAGAGGCCTGTCCTATACACCAGGCAACCAATCCCCTACCAGCTCTCGGCTAAGTCTTCCTGCAATCTCTTTCCTTATTCTCCGGTTTTAACTTTCCTCTTCTAGCTTCAGATCTTTGAGCCTGCTCCTAATTCTGTTTCAAAAAACAGACCAACGTCCACCTGCTGGCTCTAACCTTCTGCTGGGCAGCACTGCTGGGCAAGCAGCAGTATATGCTAACCTGGAAGGGTCTCCAAGTGCTTTGTATCCTTATGAAAATATTTCGAGATTGTTTCGCTCTGTCAGTACAGAGCCTCTTTAACATTATCTCATTAGCAGTCTCTGGAAAAATAACCTCAGAAAGTTTCATCTTCTCATTTTCATCCTTATTTTGGAAGGTATATTATTGTTGTTTGCACATTTTCTGTAAAGCTTTTGGTAGTTTAATTCTGCAGACGTTTGCACACTGTCTACTCAGTGGTTGCTTGTAAGGTACATCAAAGGAGCAAAAGGGTAACCATTTGTTTCATGTTATGCTAGGCACAAACAGCGCCTGCTTATCCCTGCCTTGTGCCTCCGTGCCGTTCCTTCACAGTCATTTAAGCATCTGAACTTCCTTTGGGGATAATGGCCATGTGTACTAATTAAGGCCAAGTCCAAACAGGTGCAAACAAGATAAGCTCACAAGTGGAGTGGTGGACCTAGATCTGTACCTTCTGCTCTAGAGGGTAGGAGTTCCTCATAGCTCTCCTCATATTTCTGTTTACTTCACATGAGAAATTCAACATGGCAAGGGTCGGACTTTAGCACTTTTGGGCCAAGACAGGCTGTGTTCAGCACATTGCTGATGGCATTCTACAGTTTCATTTGCAACCGTTCAACTTTCAGTGAGATTGCTTTCCTTTTCCTGTAAGCACAGTTCCTGTTTTTCCAGAATGAAATGTATTATGGCAGTGAGTGCCTACAAACTCGCCGTAACAATGCCCAGGTATCAGGCGAGGTAACAGTGATCAGCTTAGACACTAGCAACTAGTGATGGAAATTTACACTTGAAGTTTTTTGCTAGAATGTGTCAAAACGCTCAGCCTAAAATTTGCCTCTTGCTTGGATGGGCTGGTAATGGCACTTTTTGTGTCAGAAAATAATCATGAATGTGTTTTTCAAGTGTGTATATCATCACTTCAGTAAGCAACGAGTTGTAGCCCAGGAATGGATGGCTGAACTCTCTTTATTCCCTTCCAAGGCAATTTGCAATGGACTCAGAACAGCCAGATGGGGCTGGGGATAATTATCTAAATATGACTGCCATTTAGTAATTGTTTTAATTGTCACCATTCTTGACTCTGCCATTAGATAAGAAGGAAGGATGCTTTATCAAGTGTTTAGTGTCACATGTGTGATTTCATTTGAGACACACTAAATCAGTGTGGATGTGAGCTATACTGCTTTCAAATAATAGGTTAAAATTGCTTTTGAAAAGGCTTTTGTTATTCATAAAGATCTGGGCACTTCAGATCATTTGTATGGTATCTCCCAACTCTTCAGATTCCAATAGTGAGCTTTCTGGAAGTACTTGCATGCTGTTTGCAAATGGCCATGATCTGTTTTGTTTGCAACTTGTATTTTCTGAGATAAGAATCTTCCACAGCAACCACCACAATAAATATTTTCAGTAACACTTCAGCTTGTTTACATGTAATATGTGAATGCAGAAGACTGTTTTCAGCTAGCAGCCACCACAGATTTCTGAGGGTGGGGAAGCAGGGCAAAGAAGTTCATCACAAACCAGGGTGTTGGTTGTAATGTATCTGTAGCAGCTTCAGCTAGGAAGCAGCTGTTGGCAAAATTTTCCTACCAACACTCTTGACTGGAGTCCCATCTAAAGACAGTGTTTCACCGTATCTCACTGTTGACAGCTCTCCTGCCACCACTGCTATCATATACCAGAATGGGGAACGGCAGGTCTGCAAAGCAAAAAAAAGACAGCTGTAATGGGACTTCTACTGCACATGGAAAATGTGAAGTAGTGACTTATACTTCTTACACCAGGAAGATTTAGTAAGCAAGTACAAACCCTTGAAGAATATTCCCATCTGCTGCTTTGCCAACATGCTCGCAGTCAGCTGAGCACAGAAAGGAGTGTGGCTAGGGAAATTCAAGCTGGGTTTAAAAATGCAACCCTTGCTAACGCTGTGATACGTCTGATGGCCTGAAGGTATTAACAAAATCCACGGAGCTACTAGGCAATAGTTCCTGCCCCCATGCAGCAATGACCAGTGAAAGATGTGTAAAACCATGGTATAGCTTTGTGCTGCTTGGAAATGTCAAAAGAGGAGGTCGTCTTCTTATTTTGCTGCTGTTGTTTCACACTCTTCTGCTCACCTGCCTGAATTTAGCCACTAGGAAGATTCAGTTTTGCAACTGTCTGAAAGTGCTTGTTAGTTCACTGTCAAAAGCATGCAATCAGCAGGCAGCCACTGGCTTTGGGCATTAGCTGCAGTGTTGCTTCTACCAGAGGCATTCAGGTCAAGATTTGAGTTCAGAAATAAAGGCTTTCTTCCTGCTTGCTGCCAGTGTAGGTGTCATTGACTCTGAAGAGAGAAAAAACCATTACACAAAAACATCCCCAATGCCCATGAGTCAGCATCAGGCAGTGTGTTAGCTGGGAAGTTAGGCATGATCTGGAGCTGAGCAGGGTTCTGGTGGCTGTTGAGCTCGTAAGGGGATGTGAGGGAAGTGAGCTGCTCAGGTCAGCACGAACACTAAGTGTGTGAGGGGCTGGAGACTGCATGCAGTGATAACTTGGTTGGTGTAGGTGGGGAAATGATAATGCAAGCTCCAGAGTAAATTGGATGGGCTTGTCAAAGCCAAACCAGACAAAATGTTGCCATGGTTATTGAGTCACCCAAATAAAGAGAACACCGCTCACTCTGAAGTACAAAGGCCCGGGATGGCTTTGTGGTCCTTCGCAAGGGCTGTGGGTAGAGATGAACATTCAGATCTGTTGCCTGCTGTCACTAGGGAATGCAAATCAGAGTGTGTAAATGAAAGCAGAGAGGTGACAAGATGCCTCAGGAACCACCTTTCCTGGTTGATGCCTAAGAAGTTCTCCTGGGAGTTCAGACTGATTATCTATTCTGCATAATGTGTAGGCTGACTGATTTTATTGATTCTCAGTTATATTTCAATATTGTTTGCTTCATTAGTTCAGGCAGCCCAGGTACATGGCAACAAGCCCATAAATAAGCCCCAATGGCCAATGCAGACCTATCTTCATGGAGAATAATCCACAGTTTAGTTTGTAACAATAAACAAAACAAGCAGATTTCATCCCATTGCATTTAAGGGAGCATCCAATGGATTACTGCACAGTAGACAAAAGGGGAGCTGGGGTGTATTTATTATATTTCAAAAATATTTCTCCCATGTTTACAATCGTGCTTCAGTACCATTGTCTACTAGGGGAACTATTTTTCTATGTGGTAGTCCTACAGATGTGCTTTCTAAAAGAATTCTTACTCTACCCAAATGAATTTGGAGTTTTGTGAGAAAAAGAGAAAAAAAAGACAGAAGGAGAAAAGAGGAAAGAGACTCAGCACAATGACACAGGAAGTATCTAGCTGCCAGGGGAGAACTGCCTGTGAAGATGAGGACCCAGCTTGAAGAATTTAGTGGCAAGGGCAGCAAGGGCAAAGCAGGCCACTTTAAAACAGAGATGCAGTCTCTGGTGGGTCATTTGAATTTCATCAGCAGAGCAATTTTCATGCCATTTAGCCACAGCCACAGCAGGAACACAGAGGACTAAACATGTTAAAATGACAAAATAATGCAAGAAAGGATTTGGACTCGTGGTCATTACATCTGACACGATACAGTGAGGTGGTATGCTGAGTTAGTGCTGTATCAAGGATTTGGAGTGTTTACAGAAAAATATAGTATGCAACAGGAGAAAGGTCTGCAGCACATTCATTTCAGTGTCATGGTACATTAAGAATCCCTCAGATACCAAGAAGAAAAGATTTCTGTCTCAAAACCAAAATAACCCCAACGAAACAAAACAGCAAAACATCCCACACTGTGAGCCAGGTTTGCACCTGACCTTTAGAATAATGGCTCATGTTCTTCCTTCCAGACCCTTAGAGGAAACAGGGAATATTGTACTAATCATTTGTGTGCTGCAAGATCTTTTAACAAATAATTAACAAGTGGATTTGCAGCCTCACAAGAAGCGTTTGGATTGAAAGGTTTCATGAATTCTAAACTGCCGTCGTCAACCACAACCTGTGGCAGGATGCTCCCCCTTAAGCTGGGAGAATGCCTTTCTGTGCTGCATGCTTCTGCAGTTCAGCCAGCCAGTGCACACGGGCATGCCACAGACATGCTGCAGTGCCAAAGCTCTCGGTGGAGAATGCACATGTCAGCTATGAACAACAAAGAGTAGCTTTATGCTCCCAAGGAAAGGCAGACTGTCATACCTGGCACATACAGCATGGCAGTATTCAGTCATGGCATGGACATTCATCTTCAGATGTGATAAGGTACATTAAGTAGTAGTAAGAGGAGAGCTGAAGATTCTCATGTGTTTTCAAAAAGATGTTCCTGACAGTAGAAAATAAAATCATTCAGGGAGCTTTGAAACATCCTTGGCTTCAATAAAATATCCTAGATGACTAGAGCACCCGTGGATGAGGAGACCAGCTGCTCCTTTAAGGGTAGCTGGGCAAGAGAACCATGAACAGGAGCAGCAGAGACAAAGCTGCCTTCACACAGGAGGGGAGCTAGTTGTAGCTCTCCTACCACAGAGAGATCCTCCAGGAGCTCGCGAGGGGATGCAGGGAATTGTCATCTTTTGTTACTTCATCCCTTCATGCCTGCATCTACTCCTCTAGAGAAACAGACAATTACTGTCTTTGCAGCTGGTTTTCCTCTCACTCTCCTCATGGTCAGACCTTATCTCTTGTTTGGTATTTCAGGGAGGGTTTCGGCCCTGAGCACCCTGGTTTGCCAGGAGGTAAAAGCTAATTTCCTCTGTGCCTTTTGGGACCCGAGGCTTGGGGGGGGGGGGGGGGGGGGGGGGGTAGAGAGTAGGGTAGAGGGGAGGGGTGGGCATGGGGGCTTAGGGGGGATGTAGCTGGAAATTGAGGCCTGGGGTTTTGGCCTAATGGGGGGAGGTTTTGAAAAAGGTTTTTGGCTTCAAGAGGTTGTTATAAGCCCCGGTGGTAGGACTGGGCTGAGCCTGAATGTGAATTTTGACATCTGTAGTTTCTGTATAAAGCTGTGAATAGTATTCCCATTTAAACTTCCAACTCTTTCCATGTGATAACCTTTTCATTTTACTTCCCTTGAGGGGTAAAATGCAACTTCTGTCTGCTCTTAAATCTGAGACAGTAGTGATGACCACAAGCCTGGGCGGTAGCACTGATTGTTGGCAAGGACATGTGAGAAAGTTCGTTCACTTTGCAGCTGGGATGCAAAACTCAGTCACTGTTGACCAAAGCAAGATCCAGAGGCAAACCTGATCAGTAACGCTGGTCAGTGAGATAGCAACAAACTGCAGCCACGCAGGACTTGCAGCTGATAAGGATATGAACTTGAGGGTTTATTTTTGCAGGCAGTCATGGCATGAACTAACAATATTTTCTTTTTGGCTTGGTTCTTGGAAATCACATTTTGGTTTACACAGATTGAAACAAATTTTATCTTGCCTCAGCAGTTACTGAATATAATGCAGGAACAAAAACAAAGTACCACAGATTGATAGAGCTGAAGCTTAGAAAGTACGACTGTCACCTCTTTTAACCTTATGTACTTCTTAGGCCAAACTTTACGTGCTAAAATCTATGTGACGCCAATGTCTGCTCAAAAACATATCACCTAAGGAAAATCCAGCTGTGACTTAAATACTTCAAGCAAAAGAGAGACACAACCAAATCCCTTGTAATGTTTTCCCATGACTAATTATGATCAGTGCTAAAATTAAAGACCTTATTTGTAATCTGAATGTATCAACATGCAACTTTTAAGTATTCCCTCTGTGTTTGGTGTTTTGTGCTAAAAAAATCTGTGTATTATCACCCCAGTTACATAAAAACCCATGACTCAGTTAAACACCAACATGCCAAGGTAGGTGGTGAATAATGCCAGGCAAAACAAAACAGAAATGCATTTTATGCCAAACAGGACAGACACACATGGTAATCACTTGGTACAATGAGCTAAGCAGTAACCCAGCATCTGAATCATCAAAATCCATCCATCACATTATGTATGCATTCAGGTTTTAGAGGAATAATCAAAACCAGCTTTGATTTGCCTTAACTGATTCTCAGCAACCTTTTGCAAGCATGTTTATGATGTGTAAATGTAGCTCATAATTATATGCATGCTTCCCAGTCATGCTTGGGTTTTCCCCACCTCTAATCTCTGGATTCTCTTTATAGATATCCAGGTGACTATAGCCAAGTGACTTTTGGGAGAATTAGTACTTCAAATGCCATTGCATGATTACTTTGAGAAACTTAGTGCTGTTAAACACCCAAAGCATTTAGAGCAAAGATAAATTCACATGCGAGCTGCTTCCTTTTTACGTTTGGACTGGCTTAGGTACGATACAACAAGTAACCACTAAACGTAGTTACTGGCGGATACTTGGCCGGTATAGAGCCCGTCGCCAGCCTGAGCCAGACTTCTTGACCATAATTTAACTCTAATAAAGCATTTCCAGTAATGACTCTGTCAGTGTACTTGTTACTATTAATGTTTTCAGCCTGAAAAGTGAGTTTGTCTATTCCGTCAATGACCAGATAGCCAGAGGCACGTGGACTGAATGATTCAATGGTGTATTCAAAAACATAGACGCCCAGGTATGGAACGTGGAACTTTCCAGTGGCCGGGGCAAACGAAGCGCCGTAGTTGACATCCAGATTGTTAAATCTGATGGGTCCTGGAGCCGTCATCCCGTACGTATGAGAGGCAAAGAAAGCCACCATAGGTGCGTATCTGTAAGAGCCTTTGGAAAAATCTGTGCAGGGATAAAGGAAAATGGCAAGCAGGGTTACACTGGAGAATGGCAGCTCCCACCCTCAGACCAGGAGCAGCCTTTCTGAAGGCACACAACCCAGCAGCTTCAGCAGCTGAAACACTATTTCTGCATCACTGCGTAGAAGGCCGCTCTCTCCACAGCACTGGGTGTATCCACAACAGAATAATTCCAGAAACAGCAAGGGAACTTTGTGTTTGTCTACACTATGCTATCATTAGGTGGCTTTTTTTTCCCCTTCTCCCTTTCCCTCTCCACCTCCCCTCTCTCCCTCAAAGTCTTCCCAACCTCAGGCTTTCTTTCATTGTTCATACGTATGTGCTGAAGCCAAGAATTTTCTCCACAAATCTTAGAGAAGCACTGAGGAGGTTTAGCACTCCTGATGTCTATGTTTTCCCCTTCAGTCTGAGCCTGCACACTATGATTCCCTGCCACTGTACAAACTAGTTTATTTGCCATTCATATGCTGTCATGAGTGAGAATCAGCCAAATGGCTGCTGAAAGCTGCATAAAATTCACATTCCATGTGGCCTGGATGCAGATAAGTTATTTGCTTTATGGGCTGAGTAAGCACAGTTTGCACTTTTCTTTCTGAAATGTGTTTTTCAAAGGCTTCCTGCTTTGCTGGGGAAAACAAGAGGCATGACTAAAAAGACTCCTTGAGGCCAAAGTCCCGCCTGTCATGGTAGCTACTCATATGTATGGAGAATTTATGGCCATGATGAAGCTAGCACTCTCCACTGATGTGATTTTATCTCCCTCTTTGAATTCCCTATTGTCTTCAAAGGCATCTACTGCACACCCTCCTACTTTGCACAGCTCAGTGGGGAGCTTTCCAGCTATCAGTGCTGCTCCCAGCTCAACTTAATCCCAGTCATACTAAAGAAAGAGATCATGAGCCACAGATGGAGATTGATGTCTTCAGCACCAACACACGGGACACTACTAGTTGAGTTTGCTCTCACTAAAATGAAATGTGAGAACTTTGACCAACAAATGCTTTTTAATTAGGCCCTGGGGCAGAGACCCATGCTGCTGTTATATTGCACTACTAAATTGTTTACTTACCAACACTCGAAGAAGTGTCGCTCACCAGCCTGGTACTGCAGTTAGCTCCTCCAAAGGGATGGCGACAAGCACAAACAAAACTCTGTCTGTCATTGATACAGGTTCCTCCATTCTGGCATGGGGAACTAACACAAGATGAATACTGCCCTGTGACATTGGGAGGAAAACCAACAACCTCAGTTGCAATGTCATTACAGTGACGCATCCCAGGTGCCTCTTTGTCAGTTCATAAAGCCTTTGGAATGTTGCTGAGGTTCTGTGTGGAGGCCAACTTCAGATCCCTTCTAGCCTGTTCAAACTCCTCTCTAGTGTAGCCCCTCTCTTTGCCACACCCTCAGACAGCCTCCAAGATATTCAGAATTACCTATAAATGCTGAGTTCTAGTCTCAGGAGTATCTCCCTGATGAGGATCATCAAGACATTAGGATATCTGACCACCTAGGACAGTGCAGACCAAGAGACTCCAGCAAATGCAAACCTTGCTCATTTCTCCCCACCTCTCCTCCTTAATTTAATGACCTCCCTGCAATGTCATTTTAAAGCCATCAAAGTGTGGCTACAACCGAGCGTTAGGAAGTTCTCCTGCTGCTGCTCCCTACACAAGTCTTTCCATAATAATCTAAGGCGAGGTAGCCTGATAGGTGGCCCTCAAGACGGATTCAACCTGGAGAACATAAGGAGATGGGAGACTGAGAACACACCCCTCCTTGCCATAGCATGACACAGAGACCTGTCTGCCCAAAACCAGCTGCTCACTTCCCTCTTCCAGTTGGTCATGGTAGACTTTTTGCATTGAGCCACACACAGCTGGCTCAGCCTCCTTCTTCCCTTCTTGTATGGTAGCCCCCCGACACTACAGGAAGCCAAGACACAAGACACAAGCTCCAAGCTTCAAGCTCCAAGCTGAGAGACATTCAAGTGATGACACTGCAGAAGTCCTTCAGAAAGAAATGGCAAAACTTGGAAGAGACAATACTGACACATCCAATGGCATTTCCTTCTTTGGGCAAGACAAAAAAGAAAAAGACATTTTCCTGATGGTTCAGGCAAATCTCTGCTTTGGTTGGTTTCACTAGATCAGGCACAAGAGGCTGGTCTGTTCAGCCAGAGACAGTTTATCCTTGGGGGTAGCAAAACACAGGTTTTATACTGCTGGTGTATAGGCTGAACTTTCTGGTCTATGACATTACTCAGCTAGATGTGTCACAATCATTGCAGGAGAGTCTGGCTGCTGCAAGATCTTAAATGTTATCCAAAGCATTTTCAGTATTTCTCCCTGCCCATAAATAACTCATTTCCAGAATACCTACTAAGATGTCTCTGCAGTCAGCAGGGACATCCTCAACTAGATCAGGTTGCCCAGAGCCCTGTCCAGCCTCACCTGGAATATCTCCAGGGAAGGAGCCTCAACCACCTCCCTGGGCAACCTGTTCCAGTTTTCACCACCCTATTGGTGCAGAACTTGTTCCTAACAACAATCTAAATCTGCCCTGCTCTAGTTTGAAGCCATTGCCCCTGCCCCCATTGCAGGCCTTCGCAAACAGTCTCTCTCCATCCTTCCTGTAGCCCCCCTCAGGTACTGGCAGGCTGCTATTAGGTCTCCCCAGAGCCTTCTCTTCTCCAGGCTGAACACCCCCAGCTCCCTCAGCCTGTCTTTGTAGCAGAGCTGCTCCAAGCCCCTGATCATTCGTGTGGCCCTCCTCTGGACCTGCTCTATCAGGTGCAGATCCTTTCTGTATCGAAGGCTCCAGACCTGCACACAGTACTCCAGGTGAGGTCTCACCAGAGCAGAACAAAGTGGCAGAATCACCTCTCTGGATCTGCTGGCAATGCTGCTTTGGATGCAGCCCAGGCTGTGATTTGCCTCCTGTGCTGCAAGCTCACACTGTCTGCTCATGTTCAGCCTCTCCTCCATCAGCACCCCCAAGTCCTTTTCCTCAGGGCTGCTTTCTACCACCTCCTCCCCCAGTCTATACTGACAGTGAGGATTGTTGCAGAACCCTTACTCTTGTTGAACCTCATGAGGTTCACCTGGGCAACACCTCTCCAGCCTGCCCAGGTCCCTCTGGATGCCGTCCTGTCCCTCTGGTGTATCGACACCACCGCTCAGCCTGGTGTCATCTGCAAACTTGCTGATGGTGCCTGGATCCCTCTACGTCAGTGATACAAATATTAACCAGCACAGGTCCCAGTATGGACCCCTGAGGGACACCACTGTCACTGCTCTCCATCTGGACTTCAAGCCATTGAGCACCACCCTCTGGATGTGACCATCCAGCCAAATCCTTATCCACTGAACATCCACCCCGCAAATCGACATCTCTCCAACTTGGCCAGCAGGATGCTGTGGGGACAGTGTCAAAGGCCTTGCAGCAGTCCAGACAGATCACATCCACAGATTGTCCCTTATCCACTGACACAGTCACTTTGTCATAGAAAGACACTAGGTTGGTCAGGCAGGACCTGCCCCTAGTAAAGCCCTTCTGGCTGTCCTGAATCACTTCCCTGTCCTCCATGTGCCTTAGAATGGCAACTTTTTCCTGACATGTGAGCTGGCCAGATCATGCCCAGCTGATAGGGAGAAATCTAGCAGTCAGTGCTGCTCAGTTCTGAGGCAGTAAGTACTGAATTTAGTTGTGTAATGTATTGTCACAGTAGTTTGGGAGGAGGGCACCACATCAAAACTTGCTGTGAAAATCTCTGAACACAAAGTGTTCTCAAGCCATACGTTTTTATTTCTGTTCCCGTGGCCAACCAGCAGTCAGTTGGTTCAGAAGATGACCATTTGCTTTGCCAGGAACCATGTGCCAGCAGAGCTCTGCAAAGAGGACTTCACAGCCTGGTCATGGCAGACCTAGATTGGTAGGTGGGGCTGAAAGGGCCTTCCATAAAAGGGTCTGCTTATTTCCAGTGAAATGTTGAACTGGATCTTCACATAGATGTTTCAGTAATGCCACAGTTATCTTCAGATTCCCAGCCAGCCATTCACAGGCCGCTGCACAAAGGCAAACTGTTTCCATGAGAAATTGCAGAGCGCTAAAGCAGACTGTCGGGATTGCATTTACACTGATGGAGCACAGGGACTTCAACACAGCAGTAATTCCTTTTGCAGAAAATAACATCCATCCCATAATGCCTCCAATCAAGAAATTTAGGACAGTCATGAGTGGGGTCATGACAGCTGCACAGGCAGCTGGACTTGAGAAAATGATGTTTTTCTTCTCAGATAGTAGTTTTGCTGCACACTTAATTGAAGTTATTTTTCACTCATATCTACCAAGTATCCAGAGCATTTCACTCGCATTTAGCAAGCATCCACATGTTTACCAAGAGTGAAAGGCAAGCAGAAAAGGAAGGCAAACAGCTGATTGTGCTGACTGTATCTCATTCCCAAAATAGAAAAGCTTTGTGTAAGAACACGGCAGCTCCCTGCTAATTGGCCTCTGCTTACAAGAAGTAAATCCAAGAAACAGGAAAACAATCACAAAAAGGAAATGATAATGAGATTGAGGGTAGTGTTTTACAGTGCTGAGAGAGGACTGTTTGAACTTAACCTTGGAGTTAAGCCAAATCCAGACCTAGCTTTACCTGCAGTAAATTAACCCCCTAGGTACAGCTTTGCTTAACAGCAGGTGAGGAGCCTCATCCATTTGCTAGAACTAGGAGAATGTGTGAAGAGGTTTGAGTCAAGTTAGGTTTTCCAGAGAAATAGGCAAATGTCCCGGATCCCCACTGAGCAGGTCACTTCCCTGTACCTCGCATGTGCTGTTACAGCAGTGTGCCTTTGCTGTCATTTCTGCCTGAGGCTGCTCCTCTGCCCAATATTTTCTTTTCCTTTTCCCTTGCTGAAGGGCACCTTAAGACACTAAATCCATTTTCTCTGCTTAAGGTGAAGGTGCCAAGAGATTCAGGTAAGAAAAATATTTCCTACTATATTACATAGCCTGTTTTTAATTAACTAATCTGGTTTTAACGGTAAAAAGAACCCTAGGGACGGTGTGGGCCCTCAGAACAGGTGAGCTGGTGATGAGGGACATGGCCGCGCCATTGTGGCTTGAGAGCCGACCGGAACCGGGCATTCGGGACCGCCCCGCTTGGAGCATGAGCTTCCTGCTTGGTTTCGCTTTCCTTTCGGGGCTGTGCGGGTCGGGAGGACTCGGGGTTAGCAGGCAGGTCCGGCAGGATCGTGCTCTCGCGGGCCTGCTCGGGGGCGGGAGCCTGGCGCCGGCCGCGGGAGGTTCGATCCCGCCCGGGCGCTGCGCCGCCAGTGCGGCTGCAGAGCCTGCTGCTGCCTCTGCTGCCCGGAAAAAAAGTGAAAAAAACGTTTTCAATCAATCCCTGAGCCATGGTCGGCACTCGCATGAAGGGTAGAACAACAGCATCCACCCAGACACAGCTGCTGCATCAGCATGCAGGAGTCCAGGCTGCCGGCTGCAGTGAGTGCTTCAGCCTGGCACTTGCAGTGGAGGGGGAAGGAGAGAACACCTGTGTCAGGTGTGACCAGCTGAACTTTCTCCTCAGTCTGGTGGCTGAGCTGAAGGACAAAGTGGCCGAGCTGAAGGAGGTTAGGTATCTAGGCTGAGGTCAATAAGGGAAAGCAAAAAGGAGTTAGACGTGTGGGAGAAGGCTCTGCTGAGGGTAGGGTCCCTGGAAACAGGGAGGGATGGATACAGGTCCTTGCCGGGGGTGGCAAGGGAAAATCCTTCCCGGCCCTCTCCTCCTCTTCCACTGCCCTTGCATAATAAGTACGAGGCCCTGCAGGCCGAGGGCAGTGGGGATGAGAGGGCTGAGGAGCAGCCATCTGGGGGGGAGGCTAAGGCCAAGCGGTCCCCACCAACAGGTTTTTGATTTCCATTCTGTATAGTGGCAGGAACAGGCAGAAAACGAAACACAGAATCACAGAATGTTAGGGGTTGGAAGGGACCTTCAGAGATCATTGAGTCCAAAACCCCCTGCCAAAGCAGGCTCACTTAAGGCAGGCTACACAAGAACACATCCAGGTGGGTTTTGAAAGTCTCCAAAGAAGGAGACTCCACAACCTCTCTGGTCAGCCTGCTCCAGAGCTCCATCACCCTTACTGTAAAGAAGTGTCTCATGATGAGATGGAACCTCCTGTGTTCTAGATTGTACCTGTTGTTCTTTGTCCTATCACTGAACACCACCCAAAATAGCTTGGCATCTTGATCTTGCTGCCTACCCCTGAGATATTTACAGATGTTGATAAGATTCCCTCTCGAACTTCTCTTCTCAAGACTAAAGAGCTCCAGGTCTCTCAGGCTTTATTCTTCGGAGAGATGTTCAAGTTCTGCAGTCATCCTCATGTCTCTCCATTGGACTCTCTCCAGCAGATCCCTGTCTCTCTACAATTTACACAATATTCCAGGTCTCAGCAGGGCAGAGTAGAGGAGTAGAAGAACCTCCCTAGCCCTGCTGGACACACTTTTCTTAATGCACTCCAGGATGCCATTTGCCCTCTTGGCCACAAATGCACATTGCTGAAATGACATTGCTGAAAAAAAGGCAGGTATAATATAAACTATTCAAATGACTTTGCAGTAAGAATGTGACAAATCTTGGTGCATTTTAAAGTGTGACTTTCTGTTTGAATACCTGTGTGCTGTATTGTCTTCACCTGAAAAGATAACCAAGAACTGAAATCTTTCAGTGGGGATGGCTTCAGCAGAAGCTGAGCGATGCATGGGACTGGGGCCTTGGAAAACATCCTTTCTATTGATTATTGCAAAGTGCTGTGCCTAGGACAGGAAAGATGAAGGAGGGAGTGGATGAAAGGGAGGAAAGAGGTGTGGAAAGAGAGAGGGAGGAGGAGATTGCTCATGGTGAGCACATGAGCAAGAGTGGCAGTTCTTACTGTAGGCATGCAGGCATCTGCTTAAAAGTGTATTGGGTTTGACTGAGCTGGAGTTAATTCTCTCCAAAGCATCTTTCTGCTGCTGTGTTTTGCAGTGCTGTAGCTGAGTGTTGATACCACAGAAGTGTTTTGGCTACTGCTGAACAGAGCACCTGGGCTGTGCTTCTCCAACATTTCCCCCCACAACTGTACACTGAGGAGTGGGCAAGATCTTGGGAGGGGAGATGGCCAGGCCAGGTGACCCAAACTGGCCAAAGGGGCATTCCATGCCAGATGATGTCTGCTCAGATCGAAAAGCTAAGTGAAAGCATTGGGGGCATTGGTGGTGTCTGTCCCACGGAGCAACCACTACAGGTGTTAGAATCCTGCCTCCCAGGGGTGACCAAACACCACCTGCTGATGGGCAGTGGAGAGCATCAGCCTGGTTTGCTCTTGCTTCTGCAAGTGGCCTTTGCTTGTGCTTCCCATTACTAAATAGCTTCTATCCTGTTAGGGGCCTATGGTTATATTTTCCCCTTTCCCCTGTCCATCTAAGAAGGGGAGTGGTTGAGCAGCTTTGGTGGGCATCTGGACCCCAGGCAGGGCCAAGCCACCACAAATAGGGACCAAATATAGTTTCAGAAATGTTCATAAGTCTTAGAATGCTTTCCAGAAAAGATTTAGGTATGGGCCTTCAAAAGTATCTGAACATCTATCTGTCATTTAGGAATCTGTCTCATTTTAATAAGAATTAGAGTCTCCTGAGGATTTCCAGTCATTTAACCACTGCTAGATTTTCCCAGAAATTATATTTCTCCAAAACATTCACCTGTGCTGTTGATTTTCACTCAAGTCTGATTCCAAAAGTTATAACTCAGAGTTTGTACTTCTACAAATTCTTCCGTATGAGCTTATGCCACATGGTGACCTTTGCATTTAAGTTCAGCGTGGAATGGAAGCTCCTACTCAGCTTAGCCATTCTCCAGATGGACTTGTGTCAAACCTACTTAATTGACTGGGCTCCTGATTCTGCAACAACACACTGATGCAATTGTAACTGCACTAATACTCTCAATGAAGTGCTGAAGGAGCTGTAAAAAGCCTCATTACATTCATTTGGTGAATTCATTTGCTTCAAGTTTCTGATACTCCTAATCCCTGCTGACACTGCAAAGTACTGATGCAACTCCAGATTTCTCTCCCAGCTTGTGTGTTTTTTAACTGCAATTGCTAATTGAGATGCAGGCACAAAATTCTTTAGTTCTGACTGTGTCTAAATTGTCAGTCACATTTGAAAGGTAAGGCTCTCAGCTGAGCGTGTGCCTGCATAGATGTTAACCTGATCAGACGTGAATTCATTAAGGAAAAATAAATGGAGCTTCTAGATGGCTTAGTACAGTCCCCTCATAAGAATAAATAAATTCTCTTGCAAGCAAGAGGCTAGAGTAACCTGAAGTTCCCCTGAAACACTCTCTCTGGCAATCTTTGGACTTTTTGTCCACTCTCAGGCAAGTTCTGCCCCCTCATGGTTACAAAAGCCTTTATTACAAAGCCTCTGGTTTTGAGCAGAATAAGATGCATTACCTGGATCTATGGCGTTATCTGTGTTTCTCTGACTCCGGCTTGCCAGGCTCATGGTGACATTTGCTGCTCCTTTTTTCACCGGGGCTGGTTTCTTCATAACTGGCTTCACTTGCTTCTGAGGTTTGGTGATGTTGTTCATTGCACTTGCTACTGTTACATCAACATGCTGTGTTAAATTTGTCAAGATAGTTCCTGCTTTTATTTCAAGCACAGATTCCATGAGGTCTTTCAGGCCTGTCTGTAGCAGGGGGATATCTGGCTGTGCAAGTTTAATCAGCACAGGGATGCTGGCATTCACTTTTTGAATGCTGCTGTTGGTATCCTGACACAGGCCCCAGGCCTCGTGAGCAGTCTTGTTCAGAAACAGAATGCTGTTTGAGAAGCGGATCGACTTGGCTTCCAGGGCCTTGACCCTGGAAC
This sequence comes from Colaptes auratus, assembly GCA_015227895.2. Lineage (NCBI taxonomy): Eukaryota > Metazoa > Chordata > Aves > Piciformes > Picidae > Colaptes > Colaptes auratus. The sequence goes on from CM037643.1 coordinate 45,290,372, forward strand.
TCAGGGACTGGAGCTGAAGTGAGACCACTTGTTCCTTCTCTGTCGGGGCAGCTTTGGATTTTTTCAGCAAGTCACAATTGTTTGCCAAAAACTTGGAAATCTTTGACTCCACATTCTGAAGGCGAGCCTCGTGGTCCTTTGATTCCTCCACAGAGCCGAGTATTTTTTCTTCCAGTCGGATGAGATCTTGTTGTTGACTGCCCACTTTTGATGAAGTATCATTTAAAACAGAGAACACTCTTCTGAAATTGTGGAGGATGCTTTTGTCAGACTCCTTGTATGGAAGGTCAGAAAGCGATGGCATCACTTGTGGAGTGAATTCATGCTTCTGGCCAACACGCAGCGTCCGGAGGGATTCATTCAACTGACGGAACTGGAGAGTGAAAGCCAGGAGGTCATCCAGTTTCTCAGTTCTGCCACAGCAGACTTCAATCTCATTTCTTAGAGCATGTAGATTGTCTTTCAGTACATAGTTATCTTGAAGAGAATCGATAGCACTGTTTATTACTGTCATGGTCTTGTTTAATCCATCCTCTATTTCCATGGAGCATTCATTAACACGACGCTCAAACACTTCCTGATAAGCTTGAGATTCATTTTTAAGTCCTTCCTGAGATTTGGAAAGCTCCTTAATTGTGGAACTCATTTTGTCAATGACAGTAGTGAGATTTTGAAGCTTCTCATTGATTTCTTCGTCTTGCGTTTGCTGTTCATACTGTGATGTCAGACTGAAAGGCACCCCTTGTTCAATCAAGGGTTGCAGGATCTCCATATCATAGCACAAATCATTAATCTGCTCGGTCATTTTGTTCATCTTGCTGTCCAAAGGGAGGACGAGGTCAGCGAGACTTTTGTTTAGGACAAGCACATTCTCCTGGGCTGCTGCCAGCTGTCTTTGGAAATCCCTTCTGCTCTCTGACAACATGTCATCACAGACCCCCAGAAGAGAGTCTTTCTGAATGTCCAGTGCAACACTGAGATTGCTGATCTTGCTGTCTTGGACTCTTAAGTCATCATAGATCTGCAGCACCATCATACCTTGTTTCTTGACTTTCTCATGCAGTGCGACGATGTACCCTGTAACATTGTGATCTGTGACTTTATCTGCTGAAGGGATGTTTTGACTTGAAGACTGTTCAGCAGATAGCAATTGTTCATGAGCATTTTTCATTTCAGTAAGAGTCCTATTTAAAGATTCATAATAAATGACACTTCTTGACTGCTGATGCTCCAGGTTATCTTCCAAGGATTTCTGCTTTTCCTGTAAAGCTTTCATGGGCTTGTCACAAGTAAGGGTCATTTCCTCTTTCATCTGCACCATATGACTCTTCAGCTCCAGAATGTCGAGCTTTGTTGGCCCACTGTCTTTCTCCTGGGCAAATTTCTGTTGTATTTCATTCAGATCCTTTAGTGACTCTTTTGCATTTTCAAGATCATCTGACAAACTAGACACAGTTTTGAAAACTTGAGCTGTGCTCTCTTGTATTTCACCTTGAAATACTTTTAAGTGTTCTCTGACAATGTCTTTGACAAATTCATTAATACTGCTGGAGTTGAGACCTTTGGGGAAGGCAGAAACACGGAAACAATCAAATTAATTGGGTTAACAACATCTGATGGTTTTCTACGATGTGAGGAAACAGAGTGCTGCACAGAAATAAAACACACACGTCCCTGCCCCAATTTACCCACCCAGGAAGCAAAATTTAAACCTGAGGAATGTAGAGGCTGGCTAATGGCACTGGACTCATCCCTGATTCTACTGAAATGAATGGGAGGTTTGCAGTTATTTTGAAAAGGCAGTTTTGGACTCTGCATGTGGTATCAGCTTTGATTCCCAAGCTAAGCTGTTTCTGAGTACTACAGTGAGGTGATTCGTGTGCTTTTGTGGCTTGCTCATACAAAAATGATGTGTCTCCTCCCCAACAGGAATGTAAGAAAAAAACATCTTTGATCTACATTGTGGTCAAGAAGTAAAAGCATGTACTGTATGTGCTAGGTGACCATACAACCCACTACAATGAGAAAGGAGCAAGATAAAAAGAATAGCAAAAGTCAGACATTTAGTCAGACATTACAGGATGGCCAGGGGCTCAGGCCCAGCCAGCATGGATTCAGGAAGGGCAGGTCCTGCCTGACCAACCTGATCTCCTTCTATGATCAGGTGACTGCCTGGTGGAGTGGGGAGGCTGTGGATGTGGTCTACCTGGACCTCAGCAAGGCCTTGACACCGTCCCCCACAGCAACTCCTGGCCAAGCTGGCAGCCCATGGCTTGGATGAGAGCACACTGCATTGGGTTAGGAACTGGCTGGAGGGCCGAGCCCAGAGAGTGGTGGTGAATGGTGCCACAGCAGCTGGCAGCCAGGCACTAGTGGTGTGCCAGGGATCAGTGCTGGGCCCCTGCTCTTCAACATCTTTATGATGATCTGGATGAGGGCATCGAGTCCATCATCAGTAAATTTGCAGACGACACCAAGCTGGGGGCAGGAGTTGATCTGCTGGAGGGCAGAGAGGCTTTGCAGAGGGACTGGACAGGCTGGACAGATGGGCAGAGTCCAAGGGCAGGAGATTGAACACATCCAAGTGCCGGTTTCTGCCCATTGGCCACAGCACCCATGCAGAGCTACAGCTGGGTCAGGGGCTGGAGAGCAGCCAGGCAGAGAGGGACCGGGGTTACTGTTGATTGTAGGCTAACATGAGCCTGCAGTGTGCCCAGGCTGCCAAGAAGGCAATGGCATCCTAGCCTGCCATCAGAAACAGTGTGGCCAGCAGGAGCAGGAGGTCATTCTGCCCCTGTACACAGCACTGGTTAGGCCGCACTTGAGTACTGCGTCCAGTTCTGGGCCCCTCAGTTTAGGAAAGATGTTGTCTTGCTGGAGCGTGTCCAGAGAAGGGAAACCAAGTTGGTGAAGGGTTTGGAACACAAGCCTATGAGGAGGCTGAGGGAGCTGGGTTGCTTAGCCTGGAGAGGAGGAGACTCAGAGGTGACCTTATTGCTTCTACAACTACCTGAAGGGAGGTTGTAGACAGGCAGAGGTTGTCTTCTCCCAGCAGCCAGTACCAGAACGAGGACACAGTCTCAGCTGCACCAGGGCAGGTTTAGACTGGATGTTAGGAAGAAGTTCATACGAGAGAGTGATTGCCATTGGATCACTGCCCGTGGAGGTGGTGGAGTCACCTTCATTGGAGGTGTTCAGAAGAGGCTTGATGGGGTGCTTGTGCGCCATGGTTTAGTTGTTTAGTTTTAGGTGGGTTGTATTGTATTGTATTGTATGGTATTTAGGTGGGTTGGATGGTTGATAGGTTGGACGTGATGATCTTGAAGGTCTCTTCCAACCTGATGTATTGTATTGTATTGTATTTCAAAATTGCAAAGCTTTAGTTAGTTTTGCATGCTGCAACTCTTTACACAACTCCTAGAAATGTGCTAGGAAGAAGTGAATGTAAATAGCATCAAAATATGTCTGCCATATAGCCCTAAATGGGTTAAGAGAGTCATAAAATAGTGTTCATTAAGACTGCTGCATAACATGTTTGAATTTAGTGAGAGCAGTAGGTAATGCTCCGGTATGAGATTAGAAGGATGCCCTTTATTTGTTCTCCAATGTCCAGATAAAACACTGAAGCATCCTTTGCAGATTTTTTTAAACCCTAGGAAGACTTGCAGCCAATTTGTGATATCATGGTTAAGTATTTCAACCTCTGTAATGCCTTGGTGACCATCAGCTTGCTGATTACAAGTATATTGAGAAAGGTAGAAATTCTGTTGCCTTCCTGTATTTTCCTTTCAATTACTGGGTTTTATTGCTTCACCGCTAAAACAACAAGGTATGTTTTAGAACTTTATCTGAAAGTACATTCTCAGCAAGAGCAGCAAAATGGCAGGAAATCAGATTAATGAAACCCAACTCAACTTTGGGGGCAAAACGATTCCAAATAAAAATGGGTTTGCTCAGCAAGCTGGGAAGAAGCATAGTAGTTTTTTCTATCCAGGAGATCCACTTCAATTGTGAGCATGTTTCCAGCTGGAAACAGAGATAAAGTAGTTGTTAATACTAGCTTTTTATGAACTATAAATGAGGCTCAGTCTTCATTATGTGTGGTAAAATGGACAGTAAGCATGCCTAGGGAAGAAATCGGTCACCTGTTCAGCAAGTGCTTTTTCTCAAGGCAGGATAGAACAGGCAGGTACAAGGAGTGAGTTAGTCTAAAAAAGAGAGCCGCTTCAGAAATCCAGCATGGAGATTCCTAAGCAAGAACTGAATTACTGTCAACTACGCTCACAGATCTCAGCAGTTTTTACACAAAGAATAAACCTCACCAAAGTGATAACACTGACATTCCCTTTATTATTTTACTTTTTGCTACCTGTACTGCAAGTAGGAAGTAAATGATTAGACAGATGTACACGCACAAGAATGCATACGAACGTGCACTCCTACACAGAGCTTTGCAAGTGAGCCTCACTGAAGGAAAACCAGTAACACATGATACTTGAGAATAAGGATGTCCTGGCAGCTGAGAGGAGGAACCAATATATGAATGCAAGGAAAACCTCTTGCACTTTTAATGAGATTATAAATTTGAATTTTTATTCCCTGGCTGAAATCCAAAGTGTGTAATCACTGCGAGTCAACACATACTCCCTTTGAGGTTTCAATTATGAGAAGAAGAATAATATACAAAATAGGTGTATGTACACAGGAGACTGAGGTAAAGTTATATATCCAGCCATAAGTGACTTGGAAGTGATTAAAACTCAGTTTCTTAGTTCATTTTTAAAGGAGGGTACATATTAATAATGAAGAGACAAGGAGTCTATAAAAAGGCTTGATGTGGAGTGCAAGGAGGAAGAAAGAATATTAAGAAGTAAGCAGAGTTTATTAAAAGGAGAGCACCAAATCATTTTTCCTACTTTCCACGTAAAATCTCCTCAGTACTTAAAACAATTAAAAAAATGCACAACAGCCTTCACTAATCAAATTAAAGGAGCTTATCAGATACTCCAGTGAGTGTTGCCCTGTAACAACAAATGATGGCTTTGCAGGATCAAAGTCCATTTACAGATGAAAACAAGAAATAAAGACTTGGTAAATTAGTGAATTGTTTATTCACTGAAGCAGACCTTCTAAAAACCCTGGTCCAAAGATGGGTAGTCATAGAATTGCTATGATAAGAAAAATAGGTGATTAATGGACATGGGCATCATGAGAAGAAAATGGAAAAGTAGGGAAAGAAGGACAATATCTGAACCGCATGAGGGAATTAGAGACTCAACTGTTCTGCAAGAGCACATTGCTTCATGATGACAGTGGTAGAGGGGAAAGTTGTGTTTTGCCTCAGGTGAGCTTCTAAGAGTAATATTTAGCAAGTCTGGTGTGCCAAGACTGTGCATCTGTACCAAGTTAGAAGACAGAATGCAAACTCCTTCCAGCTCCTGCCACTTTAGGATGCTCTTTGCCCAGCTGGGGCATGACTGACTGATACTCAATGGACAGGGGACCCAGCAACTGCATTTGCCCTGTGACATCCCTTATAAAAGCCAACAGAAACATTAACCTTACTCTGCCCCCCCCCCCATTTCTGCTGTTTTCCTATGTACTAGCCAAGAATAGCCTGTATTTGAGTGTCCATAATTAAGGAATCACTGAAAGTAGCTGGTAGCAGCATTTTCATTAGAGCTGCTTGACTGGGAGATAGACTGAGAATGTAAATCAAGAAAGGCCCAGCAGCTGGAGATTTCATCTAAGCAGGTATAGCATAGAGCACTGCAGATAAAAACAATTGAGGCTTGAAACATCTTTGTAGAAAAGCACTAAATAATTGAGGGTGGGGGGCACATTGCAGTACACAATTAGAACTTGGAGGGGAATGCAGAAGCAGGAGAACAGAATGCAGCAAAAGACCTCTTGGAATAGTATGAAAATGGCAGAATGAGTGGAATATAAAAAACAGAATGAAGAGAAAGAAGAAGATAAATAGGAAATATTCTAAAACAAATGAAATGCATGCTCAAGGGTCAAGAATGCCATCTAGCAGTATGTGAGAGAGGTGGAAGCACGTCACCGAGAGATAGGATAAGCCTGATCCAGCGTACCAGAAAGCCATCTACCATGTAGCACAAGCAACTCAGGAGACAAACAACTAAAAATACAAGACATGGGACCATACTTGGAGAAATTTAAGGGAGAGAAAAAAGCACTTATTGTTCATTTCATGTATTTTGCTTTTCTCATGCAAGGAGCTTCAGTTCCCCTGTTCTATTTTTAAACAAGAGAGATGTCCTCTGGACTCCAACACATATAATACAGTTTGGGGAAAAAATCCTGAAAAATATTGCACATTAAGGAAATGCAAGGTTCTGTTCTACAATGTTTGTTAAGCACCATTTGTAGTTGGATAACGAAGAGACCTTGCGCAGGACTCACAACGAACGGGTGCATAATTCTGCTGGGAAGAGTCTGCCCAACACCCTGATCCCAGGATGTTCAATTCTCATCCACTGAACATGAGTAGGGATGTTTAGTCAAGGTTGCCTAATATGATCAGAGGCAGGTTATTCAGCAGGCTGCTTGCCATGTTACAAACCCAACAAGCACAGAATTCCTTATAATTTTTCGCCTGCATATGCGAATTATGGATTAAAGAGTATTCCTTAGATTTGGTACCAAAGCAAATACGATGTCCTTTAGCAGCTCTCAGATAAACAAAAATCAGAGATAATATTTGCATATGCTCTAAGTAAATGAAAACACCTTGGCAGTGGCTTAAGTTGACCATAAAGACAACGTAGCACCCAAGAATATAATTTTTGTCAGTATAAAATACACTACGACAAATGGCAAAAATTAAATCCTTTTACTATGAAATTAAACAAACTAACTAAATAAACAAAGGCTGAGTAATAGAATAGGGCAGTCTATGAGGCTTTTTAACTTCTTTTTTTTTTTCTGGCACCTTGAACAGGGTGAGTGATTGCATTAATTTATTTTTCTTACCTTTTAGAAAGGATTGGAAGTCTTTGCCCTTATCTTCATTGATTTTGCCTTCCAGAAAAGAAAGCATCTTGCTCACATCATTCATTGCAGCAGCAATGCTGTCAACCTTCTTTTGTAGAAAAGTCAGTTTCATCTCCTGGTTGCTAATCTTCTCATTAATTCTTTGTGTGAGTGCTTGGCCACAGAACAAAATGAGGGGAAAAAAGATACTATTAAAACATTGTAGGGGGAAGGAAAAGAAAACATAACTGACTTGAGAGACATCAGCTGTAAGCAGGCTGAAAAGTTTCTGAGCTTCTAATCTTGAGTGAATTACCTTGATTTCTGTCCTGTATCTTGTATCAGTGACTTGCAGCAACAGCATAGCAGCAACTAGTTATCGAAGCATCTATATCCATTATGAAATATTTGTAATTCCACAAGAGTATTTTGAACAGTTAGCATATTTTAATCATCATAATGCCATTCTTCCTCCACTTGGCACCCTATGAAATACTCTGATAGCTCTTATACAGTCTCCTTTGACACAACCATGAAAGCATTGATTTGTTACTTACCATTTATAACATAACTTCCTGAATTTGCAAGGCCAGTGTCTAAAGGAATGCACAATCTTTTCAGGGTTGGAGTTAAAATAAAGGCTTGTTAACACAGCTGCAAGGCAGAAAACCACCTAATAGATCAATTACTTTGGAATAATCATGAGCCAGTAAGAAAAGATGCTCAACTTATGAAGTCAAGTTTATTTTAAACTGTTCCTGACACTTGTAGTCTCTCCAGATATAAAAAGGCCTAGCTGGATGCTTTTAAGATAGGCGGTGGTGAAGAAGGCCTTGGGTCTTGCAAATTCACACAAGTTCAGTCATCTGAGTTTCACAGCTGACAGAACTTAGTCTGGGGGTTTCACAAGACACAGAACAAATTACATGTCCTAATTCCTGTAAGGAAAGCTCCAAACTTTCTCCAACACTTCAGCATAAATGGCCTACCTTAGGCACAGGATATATTAACCTTACATAAATCCAGGCCATACTATGACTTAATAAACTGCTATGCAAGAGATTCTCTAGCAGTACATACAAATATTTATTAGTGTGAATTTAGAGTACTGCTATGGATCTTTTGTTGCTTTTCATCATGGCATCAGTGTCTATTCTCATGGCTATAAACAGTTACAGTCAGGAATCACACAGAAACAGAGGGCCTAAAGACTACACCACCAACAAAGAAAAGCAAGTTAAACATAAAAGGTCACATACTTCTGAATAGATTTTTATTCTTCCAAATGCTAGCATGTAATATATCAATATATTATATCTAACTCAGTAGCATTTGGTGAAATCCAGAAAATTCACTGGGTGCACCCAGTCCATGCAGACGAAGCATGCCAGCAAAGTGTGCTGTAACTCAACCACCTAGTTTAAAATCTGGCAATCTCAGCCACGGCACTGCAGAGACAAGCCATTGATGGATCTTCTCTACTCTTCACCCTAATACTATTCTGTGACAGACAGAAATGGATACCTCTGCTCCTGGTTGTACCATTACTGTGAGAAACTAATTTGAATTCATTTGAATTAACTGGGTCACAAATAGTCACTCATTCTGATAACTAACCTGCTGATTGCAATGCTTTCTTCAGTTTCTGTCAGCTCCTACTGAATGGGGAAGACAAACTGCATAGGTGAACATGAAAGTCAGTTTTTTAAGGGGCATGGCTGCACAGTGAGAGCTGGAAACAGAATCCGGCTTGTAGGGTCCTGGCAGCTGCTGATGGAACGACAGATCAGGGCAGTTCATCCCTAGGCCCTGTTTACAGGATTGGCAGTCAGAACAGGTATCCCTTACCTTCTAAACCGATACCATTTCATTGAAAAATAACTGAAAAGTGATGAACTTGGAGCTCTGAGATTCCAGAGTTCCTGTTCAGAGCAGAATTCCTACTAAGAAAGTGGCACTTTTCAATGCTCTGTTAATCAGGGTCACTTTTTCAGGTGGGTCCTGTCTGCTTTACCAGGCAGTATACTCCTCCTTCCACACTGGGAAACCTGGGCGCTCACACAATACCATCAAGGGGCAGCAGCCTTCTCCTAATACCCATTTGTGTATCTCCCTGCTCGATTCAGTCTTTCCCTCTCCCACCTACGCTTCCTAATTTTTCTATTTGTCTATTATGCTTTAAAGTCCAACATACATGTGGACATGAGCAGGCCCTGATTCATCAGATCACACACATGTTCCCAACATGTAACTTAAGGACATCCACACTTACTTTTGTTTGCATTTAAATTGTAAAGGACATGGAAATCATAGACAAAATTTGTACTTGATGTAGGTACAAGAAGATGGCTGGCAAGAGATGTACTTCAGCTCCTATGGAAGATTTTGCTGCTTATTGAGTGTTTAGCAACCTTCTTTAAGATTTTGCAAATGTGAGGGCCACAGAAATGGTCAGGGGGCTGCGGCACCACTCCTGTGAGGACAGGTTGAGGGAGCTGGGGCTGTTCAGCCTGGGGAGACCTAATAGTGGCCTTCTGATATCAGAAGGCTGCAGAAGGCCTGATTCCAAACACCTGCAATGATAGGACAAGGGGCAATGAGGGATGAGCAGATATACATTGGATGTTAAGAACAAATTCTGCACCATGAAGGTGGTGGAACACTGTAGCAGGTTGCCCAGGGAGGTAGTTGAGGCCCTGTCCCTAGAGATACTCAAGGGCAGGCTGGACAAGGCTCTGAGCAACCTGATGCTGCTATAGGCTGTCCCTCCTGACTGTGAGTGGGTTGGACTAGATGAACTTTGGTGGTCCCTTCCAACCCAAACCATTGTAGGATTCTATGAGTACCATCTCCATAAATCCTGGCGGTCTGCATGCTGACATCCTCTTTTCCCAGCATGCATTAATATTGCAGAAGAGTATATTGACCACCCAAATGCACAGAACTGAGAACATAACGTGCCTTATTATTTGATTCCATAAAATGTTTTTTGACATAGGCCAACTGTGGGACTGAAAATAATGCTCTAGTGTGTGACAGCTGATAATCATACAAAAGACCAGTGTAGACATGCGTAATTGAAACAGCAAGAGATTCAAAAGAAGCACAGGTAGTAAGAAAGTTGAAGGAGCTTTAGAATCATAGAATCAATAATACCATCTACACTTCTAAGCAGAAATACAGGAGAAAAAATGTTTTACAATAATACAACTCAACCCTGAAATGCAATAAACAGTCAGTCATGAAGATGTCCTATATCATAGAATCAATAGGGTTGGAAGACACCTCAAAGATCATCAAGTCCAACCTATCACCCAAGACATCATGACTACTAAACCATGCAACCAAGTGCCACATCCAATCCCTTTTTGAACACCTCCAGTGATGGTGACTCCACTGGGTAACATATTCCAATGGCCAATCTCTCTTTCTATGAAGAACGGCTTCCTAACACCCAGCCTGAACCTGTCCTGGCACACTTTGAGACTGTGGCCTCTTGTTCTGGTGCTGCTTGCCTGGGAGAAGAGACCAACCCCCACCTGGCTACAACCTCCCTTCAGGTACTTGTAGAGAGCAAGGAGGTCTCCCCTGAGCTTCCTCTTCTCCAGGCTATGCAACCCCAGCTCCCTCAGCCTCTCCTCACAGGGCTGTGCTCCAGACCCCTCCCCAGCCTTGTTACCCTACTCTGGACACATTCAAGTGTCTCGATGACCTTCCTAAACTGAGGGGCCCAGAACTGGACACAGGACTCATGGTGTGGCCTAACCAGTGCTGAGTACAGGGGAACAATGACTTCCCTGTTCCTCCTGGCCACACTGTTCCTGATACAGGCCAGGATGCCTTTGGCACACTGCTGGCTCATGTTCAGCCTACTGTAAACTAGTACCCCCAGGTCCCTTTCTGCCTGGCTGTTCTCCAGCCACTCTGACCCAAGCCTGTAGCACTGCATGGGGTTGCTGTAGCCAAAGTGCAGCCCCTGGCACTTGGACTCGTTGAATGTCATCATGTCATCATGCCCATCTGTCCAGCCTGGCAAGGTCCCTCTGCAGAACTCTTCTACCCTCTAACAGATCAACTCCTGCCCCCAGCTTGGTGTCATCTGCAAATGCACTGATGATGGATTCAATCCCCTCATCCAGATGATCAATAAAGATATTGAACAGGATGGGGACCAGCACTGATCCCTGGGGCACACCACTGGTGCCTGGCTGCCAGCTGGCTGTGGCACCATTCACCACCACTCTCTGGGCTCAGCCTCCAGCCAGTTCCTAACCCAGCTCAGAGTGCTGCTGTCCAAGCCACAAGCTGACAGCTTGGCCAGGAGTTTGCTGTGGGGGACGGTGTCAAAGGCCTTGCTGAAGTCCAGGCAGACTACATCCACAGCCTCCCCACATCCACCAGGCAGTCACCTGGGCATAGAAGGAGATCAGATTGGTCAGGCAGGACCTGCCCTTCCTAAATCCATGCTGGCTGGGCCTGAGCCCTTGGCCATCCTGTAAGTGCTGCATGATCGCACTCAAGATGACTGTTCCATAACCTTGCCTGGCACTGAGGTCAGGCTGACAGGTCTGGAGTTTTTGTGGATGGGCATCATGTTGGCAGCTTCCAGTCATCTGGGACCTCTCCAGTGAGCGAGGACTGCTGAAAAATGATGGAGAGTGGCTTGGCAGCTCATCTGCCAGCTCTCTCAGCACCCTAGGGTGGATCCCATCCAGTCCCATGGACTTTTGGGAATCCAAGAGGCTAAGGAGGTCTTGACTACTTCCTCCTGGATCACAGGGGAACTATACTGCTACCTTCCTCCATCTACCAGTTCAGGAGGCCAGTTATCCTGAAGTCCTCCTGCCTAGGAAGGATGTTGACTTGCTGGAAGGTGTCCAGAGAAGGGCAACAAAGTTGGTGAGGGGTTTGGAAGACAAGCCCTATCAGGAGAGGCTGAGGGAGCTGGGGTTGCTTAGCCTGGAGAAGAGGAGACTCAGGGGTGACCTTCTTGCTCTCTACAATTACCTGAAGGGGAGGTTGTAGCCAGGCAGAGGTTGGTCTCTTCTCCCAGGCAGCCAGTACCAGAACAAGAGGACACAGTCTCAGGCTGTGCCAGGGGAGGTTTAGGCTGGAGGTTAGGAAGAAGTTCTACACAGAGAGAGTGATTGCCCATTGGAATGGGCTGCCCAGGGAGGTGGTGGAGTCACCTTCATTGGAGGTGTTCAGGAGGAGACTTGATGGGGTGCTTGGTGCCATGGGTTAGTTGTTTAGGTGGGTTGGATTGGTTGATGGGTTGGACGTGATGATCTTGAAGGTCTCTTCCAACCTGGTGTATTCTATTGTAATTCTATTGTAAAATAGAGGCAAAGAAGGTATTTATTTAGGTATTTAAACTGCCTTTCCTTTGTTGTTCATCTTCTGAGCCCTCACCATGTAAACTGCAATGAACAGAACACTGCCAGATAACTTGCATGTAATTTGCCTCAAAAATACCTGACAAAATGCAGTCTCACAGACTGCTGGGGAGTATGCTAAAAGCAGAAGATCAGTTGTTCAGACAACTTCTTTATTCAAGTATGTTTCACATATTTCTTTTGTTATTATTTAAACACCATATGCTGATTGTTGGAAGCTCTCTGAGTACTCAGACATTCTAAATAATTCTGTTTTTCTCCGCACCCTCAAAGGCAGGTGCTACAGGCTGGAATACCATATAGTCTGTTAACTGCTCGAATACACCTAAATCATGGACACCTTATCAGATTCCTTTATAGCAAACACTTCATATTTGAATCATGGTTAAATGGAAGGATCTGATAAACCAGTATTATTTCTGCTGCTGGTTTAGTAAGTGTGCAAACACACCCTGCATGAATAAAATTCCATTCCTATGAATACTTATGCAGACAACTATTAATTTTCTGGAGCATTGCTGGTATGCTCAATCATACAGATTACAATGGAAAATAAATATAAAAGGAAGTGAGCAGACCCAACAATTCTAGAAACTAGGAAGCAGAGGAGCTTTGCATGCAGCAGTTAGGGTTCCTTCTCTGTTTAAAAGCATTACTGTTCCTAACTAGCTCTTACAATGTTGAGGTCTGTAGGTACCCTTGCAAGGAAGTGCTGACTTTATGGTTCAAAACATTATGGCCTAGACATGACAGCAATGAACAAATAAATAGTGCAAGAAGGAACAGTCTCCAACATCTGTGGTATAAAGCTGCAAAGTTTCCCTCTGTTGATTTCTAACCAATCATCCTAGAAGTAGCTTAAAACACACCTAAGCTATATTTACTAAAGTTTGAAACATCATAGTACTGATTTTGACTAAAGCACCGATGTTTATAAGAAAATACAGAACAGTAATCACCTATTCAGAGAATACAATTTTCTCTTATGAGCAATGTTAGTCTATACTACTCCTAGATTTGGGGTTGGATTTTTTTTTAGGCTTTGTTGTTTTGCCCCCCCTTTTTTTAATGAATGAATTTTACTCAGTAATATAATAGTTAAATATTTCTGTGCATAATTACTTTCCTGGTTTAGTCACAAGACATTCTGTACCTGTTAATCTATCAGTAGCATTAAATGCAGTTTCTTCTGTCTGTCTTTACCAGAGAAGTGTGCTGCTGAACCATGACTGCTAGAACCTCTAACAGTTCATTCAGATCCCTTCATCAGAGGGATTTTTCTCAAATTGTTTTTGCAGGGATCTTCACTCTCACGTGGTAGTGGTTGGGCTAGAGGTGATAGCAATAATAACAGCTGACCTGGCCCACTGGGGTCCTGAGAAGCTCCTGGTGTCCTCTCACTGACAGTTCTGCTATTTTCAGCCTGGTTGCTGTGTACAAGAGACAGTTGTTCTTGAGCTAAAAGAGGGAGAAAAAGGAGAGGATGGGAGTGACATGCAGAATTCCGCAACAATTGCTTTCTCTATCTATTCCGAGTCAACTTTACCAAAACACAGTCACCTCTGGTGATTCTCACTATCTGCTAAGCTCATCTGTAAGACAGTGCCACGAGTTGAGTTGAATCTACTGCTGTTACTCAAACCACCCTGCCTCATGCCAACGTCAAAAATGAAAGCGCTGGCCAGAGCAAAGTATGATGGGGCTTGAAGTTCAGATTGTAACAAGAGAGGCTTCCTGTGCTGGTGGCTGCTTCTGGGGGGGTTTGGGTGTATTTCTTTTCCACTGGGATCGCAACGGGGCAAGTGGCTTCCTGGCTTGGGCTTTCATCTCGGTTGTTTCTGCTTGCTGCTGCTTTGCACCGTGCTCCTTCCACACACAGGCTGAGGTAATGATGCACTCTGTGCTATGATTGCCTGATTTTGCTCAGTAAATACATTCTTCTTACGTTTTTTGTCTTAATTCCGAGTTTTTTGTGTGTTACTTTTCCCTCACTTCTGTGTTGGGTTAGCCAGGCTAACCCACCAGGTCGGTTTGACCAGCTTTGTTCTGATTTAAACCATCACAGGTAGTGTGGGACCACACTGATGAAGACAGTAAATGTCTTCCTGAGATCGGCGGGGGTTTGTATTAATACTAAAATGTCAAACTTGCCCTATAATGACCAGAAATCCAACATTTCCAGGGCCAGAAACTCTAGAGAAATATTTTAGACCAATATAAAACCTAAGCACAGAGATAACACAGAGATTGCCAGTTATAAAATTAATAGAGGATATTATATATACTAAATTAGTCAGGTTTGTTGAAACTGACTATTATTAATTTATTTCACAGATTACACGAATCTTCAATCTAAAAGCAACGGTGCTATTGCACTGTTGTGCTGCCAGAAACATAAAAACCATTTCAAAACATAATCCCATTTGAACAAATGTCACCTGAGGTTGGCAATTGGCACATATGTTAAAATGCTTCACAAAAGTGGTGAGTTTGTAAATATTTCCTCTGGTCGTGGCAGACAAGATGTGCTTATTTTATGTCCCAGGCCATAGATCTCTGAGCCATTTGTGGAACAAAGCTAGAGTAACATTATTATTTCACTATTACGCTTGAAAAGACTGGTGTCTAGAAATGTAAAGCGGCTTCACTCACAAGAAGCAGGGAACAACTGATAAGATAGCTTGGAACCACAGTGAGATTTCCATCTGCCTGAATTCTCTAGCCATCAGTCTTTACAGTTTTGTTTTAATGTCATTATTGTTTAAAAAAACCCCAGGGAAATACATATAAAGTAGGTTGTAAATGTGCTAGTGTAAAATCATACCAATATTTAACTGCTTGCTCAGTTCATGAAGCATTATGAGGTGGACGTTGTTCCAGCTGGAGCTTATCTAAGGAATGCGACTTACGTGGCACTGATATGATTTCCAAGTCTTTAGTACAGTACAAGCAGAGTAACTTGGGTATGGTGACATTATTTTCCAGTTCAAATATTAAACAGTGGTCTAGCCATAATGTGTGTTTCTAAGGAAACAGAATAAAATGCTGAATCAAGAAATACCCTGTTTTATCAGCCCCTTAGCAGTTTAAATGAGGGTGAATACATTACATTTACGGATGATGCGAGGAGGTTTATGTTGTAAATTAAGGCCAGGGTAGGGTGGGGGAGTAACAACTAAGGTAAGAACTCAAAGGAAATTATCATATGAATGGATAGGTTCATAGACTTCATTTAAATTGGCTGCTAAACACGAATAGTTATAATTTCAATAGCTTCTGGTACCTTTCCGTGGCATAGATATTGACAGAAGTGAAATACTTGCATTCATCCCAAATCCTCACAAAGGATTTATCAGGTAGCAATATGATGATAGAATCTATGACAAGGGAGTCAGTTACTTGCCTGTGATAAAGACTGATCAATTATTTTTTATTCTTTCATTTACCTATCATTCTGTTGCTCTAATATACCCACTGCCACTGATAGTGCTGCAGACACAAGACTTTTAAAATACTATTCAGCTTATCTTTCATCCTCCATATTAAATCAGTTGCCCCCCTCACAGCCTCCCGTTGCAGAATACCAAACTCTTACAGTTTTATTTGCTTGTAGAGTTTCAGGGGTAAATATTTATAATCTGTGTGCTTGTTCTACTAATGCTCTAAACTGTTCTGATGATCTAACCCTCATAAAACCCATGACACAGTATCGCTCTGTTGGAGCTAACCAGTGATGGAGAGAGCCAATTTATACCGCTCCTAAAAGCTGCAAGGAATGTAGCCAGGGATGCACACACAAAAAAGTCACCTGGAGACAATACCACATATTGTAGTTATAAATTTCATCACTGTGTTGGAAAGGTATTTCTCAGACAGCATTAAAAATGCAGGAGTTTCGTTTGTGATGCAAATTCGGAGCAGTCACTGCAATACAGCTTCTCTTATATCACTCCTCCAGTGTGGCTCAGTCATTTTCCTAAGGAACCACTCTGACACATCAGATGGTGGTTATGTCTTATGTGCTCCTTGGCCACACAGCTGATGCTATTCCCCATCCTAGATGCTGAATAGCAGCAGATACTATGGGAGCACTGGAATGAAGCTTTGATATATGTACTCTTTCGGGGAGAAACATCCATCAAATGACTAGCATTTGAGACATTTAAAAATTGGATATGCTATCCTCTGTTTAAGCTAAAGATAACCAAAGAAATAAGCAAATAAGAAGACCATTTACAAGAACAAAGCAATGCTAACCAAAAAAAAAAAAAGGTAACAAGGGTGAAAAGTGATGAGCAATGGGTTCTTCCAGTTCCTCCAGGAGCTTTAGTGTCCTCAGCACTTCAGAATATCAGGGAAGGCACACAGGAATTTAACATTATGCTGCTTTCATTGAATATTTTGGCCTAGATGTATAATTTATTGTCCCATGTATTTTTAAACACTATGTGCAAAATTATTTCAGGGAATAATAAAATATGGAAATCTCTAAACATATTTTTGCTGAAGCAGGAGTAGCTGAAGGGGAGTCCTTTGGCAGTTTCCTCCCACTCCCTCTTGTCTCACGGTGAATTGCTAGCTTTCGTGCCTGCGTTTCACCCCACACAGAGGAGAGCACTTGCTCCTGTCTGGAACATGATACAGCCATCTGCTGGAGAAATGACATTGCTGCTGTGCAGAGGATTTGCTGCTAATATTGGCTGTGGCATGACCAGCAACTCTTGAGAGCCAGCCATTTGCCATGAGCCACAGATGGGCAGATGGAAGAGTTCACATACATTAATCACCTCAGTTTCACCCCACAGCAGAAGCGAATGTAAACACAGCATGATCTTCAAATGCAGATCTTCTTGAAGTCATTCGTGACCTAATAGAGTCTTCAGGGACCATGCGTGTGTGAGCATGGGATTTCTTGCCCTCAGGCACTACTACATGCATGTAGTTTTCTCCAGCTTAAGGATGAAAAGGTAAAATTCAGCTCTGTGACGTCACAAACTTTGCAACTCAGAACACGAGCTCTTCCATTTCATCAGTTATGCTGCTAATTAAGCATTTGATATTCCCCAATCAAAACAATGATTTGTTGAATTGAGCAGCCTGGTATAGTGGCAGGTGTTCCAGCTCATGGCAGGGGGTTTGGAACTCGATGATCTTTAAAGGTCCCTTACAACTCAAACCATTCTATGAATCTATTCATTCTTTTCATGAGATGTGTAAGACATCATGTCTACATCTTCCCCCTCTTAATAAGTTTCTTCTGAAATTGCAGTGTCCATGCTGGACAGGGACCCATGTCACTTCAGTCACGTGTTGTCACATCGAAGGTCAAGTTAGAGACAGTGAACTGAAGCCCTGCCTTCCCCAAGGCTCTTCTGTCTGGCTCACTACTGCACTACCCTGCAAAGCAGCTGTAACCCAGCACTTACAACATGGCAACCAAAAGTGGTTCACAGATGTCTAGTAGTACCTATCAGATAGTGACAAGGGTTTCCTCCTGCCTAGACTGGAATAGTTACATGTGGTTTCCCTTGATTTAAGAGAGTGGCTGAGCCAGGAGGTGTTTTGAATTAGCATTTGTTACAAGTAACCCACATCACACAGTGCCTTCCCAAGATACAAACCATATTGTTAGAACACCCCAGCTCCCTTGGCACAGAAACCCTTCAGTAACAGCTTTATTGCTGAGCAGATCATGTGCTGAGAGGCCAAGCAGAGAGCTCCAGTCAAAGCTTACAAAGTCTCTCCCCCCACCCCAGTGGAACTGGAGTGCCTGAAGACAAGGCTGCTGGGCTCCCAACTGTTCAAGCTCATTAGCTGACAACCCTTCAAGGGAATTGAATAATACAGACAGAGCTTGTGCTGGTGGTCTGCTCCTCATGGGAAGGAGGATTCCAGAAGCAGGAACGAAGAGCCTTTCTCACATAACACCTTTCATCCTAATCTCTTTAAGCAATTCTACAAGCATTAATTAATTTAATATCCCCGTGCCCCTGTGAGATAAGTGTCATCTCAATTTTCTAGATGGGTAAACTTGGGTATGCAGATTATACGTGGCTTCCCCAAATTATTCAGCAAGCCAGAAGTGATTTGAACCCAGGAGATGTAATTTCAAACTCCTGTAACACTCAACAATAATTTCCTTTATTCTTATTTTTACGCAGATGCCACTACACGTTGAGTTATACATCTTTCTTTGCCTGCTCAGTGCTTCCCTGTTGTATGATGCTCTTTCAAGTTTATCAGCTGTGGCCTCCCTTTTCAGTAAGCCTTTTTTATTCTATTTTTGCTAATGATTACATTTTTCAAAGCAAACCTTTACAATATCTGACCCATGCTCACTGGACAGCCTTGCTGACCTGCGTTAATATCCAACTGCACGCTCAGCTGCACAGAAGAGAATTCTGTACCTGCTGAGATTCTGGCTCTTCAGCCTTGAAATTTCCCTTCTGGATGTGAATAACAGTGATTTCTCTTCCTTCCTTTACATTCATTTTTAATCACAGCCTCTACTTTACCACTACTGATTGAATTCTCTACCACATCTAATGGCCTTTCTTGTAATATTCATTCATTTAAAATATGTATGCTGATGCCATATCTTATTTTTCAAGGCTGCTTGTTTAAGGCCAGCAGCAAAGAAATAGCTATTATGCAGATTTTAAACTACAGTATGTTGCCGTATGTTTGATCAGCAGGGCAGAGGTAAAACACTCCACTGTCAAAAAAGGGCACAGTTATACAGGGATCATGTGCAATAGTATAATTCAATCACTGATGAAATTAACAACAAAAGTCCAACTCAGTTCAGAGGGAAATAAAGTTAATGCAGTATTTTATCATGTCTAAAATATCTTAGAGCTTGAAACTGAAAGCCAAAGGAGCCACAGGACAGTAGATGAATTCTAATGCAAGTGTTTGACAGAGAACCTGAATCTCACATCTCCAGCACTGCCATACTCAGTAACTAAAAGGTTGAAAGTAGAGACACAGTGAATACAAATCCCATACTTCAGCAAAATGAAATAAGGCTGAAGATTGCATGAGTTTTATGGAAGAGAGGAAAGGATATCCTGCTTAGATGCTCTAGAGACTCGTGTGCGGGGAAGAGCCAGCATCCCAAAGGTGACTGCACCTTTTTTTCTGGTTTTAGATGAACAGGACACAACTCAAATTACCAGATCTCCACTCAGATTGCATTGTTTTCTTTTGCTGAAGTGAATAGTTTCAAAACCTTGCAACTCTACTCACCTTGGGGCTGGCAGTCCTGTCCACTGTACCCATGGCAGCACTTCCACTCCAGCGATGTTACTATTTTATGCTTGATTCTGTAAGCTTGGTGAGTTGTTGCCTGAGACCTGCAAAACGAGAACATTTTTCACCTATTTTAGGTGACCACACAGGAGTTGCAGGAAACATGTCTAACTACATTATTCTCTTACACATCAAATGCATCCTTTCATTAACTGCTTAAAACTGAAAGTGAAGCCTAACGAGGGTATGGTCTTTCAATAGCAATCACAGCTTTAATATTGCAGACTTCAAATGATCTGCATGGATTTTAAAGGAACCTGATGTCTACTCAGTGTTGTAAGACCTCTGAATATCTTATTCAGGAGTCAAATAATGCTAACTTTTATGGAAGATATTAAAACTAATATCTACTAAACAACTGGACAGAGTGAGACAGAAATAGAGTTGTGACACACAGTTTTATTTGAAATCAGCTAAAAAACCGTACAAGGCATTCACAATGGATTGGTGACTTCAGCTCACATTTAGTGCACACTCAAAGTCTTCCATTCTGATTATTTTAAACAAATTGTAAAAACACTAAACCAATTTAGCACGAAAATTTCCACTCTGAGAGATGATTTAAGGAGGATCTAGCTGTGTAACATGATGCCTCAGTTATGACTCTTACACTATGTAACTGCAGAGGCAGCAGCACTTTTTCAGTGTTCCAACACATTCTGCACATCCTCGCTACCCCACTACTTCATATCAGATTTCATAGAACCAATAAGGTTGGAAAAGACCTCAGAGATCACCAAGTCCAACCTATCAGCCAACAGCTCACAACTATCTAAACCATGGCTCCAAGTGGCACATCCAATGCTCTCTTGAACACCTCCAGGGATGATGACTCCACCACCTCCCTGGGCAGCACATTCCAGTGGCCAACAACTCTATCTGTGAAGAACTTTCTCCTCACCTCCAGCCTAAACCTCCCCTGGCACAGCTTGAGACTGTGTCCTCTTGTTCTGGTGCTGGTTGCCTGGGAGAAGAGACCAACCCCCACCTGGCTACAGCCTCCCTTCAGGTCGTTGTAGACAGCAAGGAGGTCTCCCTTGAGCCTCCTCTTCTCCAGGCTAAGCAACCCCAGCTCCCTCAGCTTCTCCTCACAGGGCCGTGCTCAAGGCCTCTCCCCAGACTCATTGCCCTCCTCTGGACACGTTCAAATGACACCATCCCCCACAGCAAACTCCTGGCCAAGCTGTCAGCCCCTGGCTTGGACAGCAGCACTCTGAGCTGGGTTAGGAACTGGCTGGAGGCTGAGCCCAGAGAGTGGTGGTGAATGGTGCCACAGCCAGCTGGAGGCCAGGCACTAGTGGTGTGCCCCAGGGATCAGTGCTGGTCCCCATCCTGTTCAATATCTTTATTGATGATCTGGATGAGGGGATTGAGTCCATCATCAGTAAATTTGCAGATGACACCAAGCTGGGGGCAGGAGTTGATCTGCTGGCGAGTAGGAGAGCTCAGCAGAGGGACCTTGACAGACTGGACAGATGGGCAGAGTCCAACAGGATGGCATTCAACAAGTCCAAGTGCCAGGTGCTGCACTTTAGTCACAACAACCCCATGCAGTGCTACAGGCTGGGGTTGGAGTGGCTGAGAGCAGCCGGGCAGAGAGGGACCTGGGGGTAATGGTTGACAGCAGCTGAACATGAGCCTGCAGTGTGCCCATGTGGCCAAGAAGGCCAATGGCATCCTGGCCTGCATCAGGAACAGTGTGGCCAGCAGGAGCAGGGAAGTTATTGTGCCCTGTGCTCAGCACTGGTTAGGCCACACCTTGAGTCCTGTGTCCAGTTCTGGGCCCCTCAGTTTAAGAAGGACATCGAGACACTTGAAGGTGTCCAGAGAAGGGCAACAAGGCTGGGGAGAGGTCTGGAGCACAGCCCTGTGAGGAGAGGCTGAGGGAGCTGGGGTTGCTTAGCCAGGAGAAGAGGAGGCTCAGGGGAGACCTCATTGCTCACTACAACTCCCTGAAGGGAGGTTGTAGCCAGGAGGGCGTTGATCTCTTCTCTCAGGCAACCAACACCAGAACAAGAGGACACAGTCTCAAGCTGTGCCAGGGGAGGTTCAGGCTGGATGTTAGGAAGAAGTTCTTCATAGAAAGAGAGATTGGCCATTGGGATGTGCTGCTCAGGGAGTGATGGAGTCCCCATCCCTGGAGGTGTTTAGGAAGAGCCTGGATGAGGCACTTAGTGCCATGATTCAGTTGATCAGATGGTATTGGGTGATAGGTTGGACTCAATCTTGAAGGTCTTTTCCAACCTGGTTAATTCTATTCTATTCTATTCTATTCTATTCTATTCTATTCTAATTCTATTCTCAATGTCCTTCTTAAATCATTCCAGAAATGGGGACAAATTTGAAGGCTGTCAGACCAACAAATGCCACCTGGTTTTATACTAATCTCGACACTGCTTCACAAGAGATGTAATATTATACATATTAAAATTCATAGTAGCTGGCAGGAGTTTCGTATGTGTCCCAAACCAGCTTTGCCTCTGAGAAACAGTTCTTTGAGCAATAAGAACTCCTTAAAGATAAACATGAACTGAAATCAAGAGAGTTCTCAGCTCTTTGGCTGTATGGATGGTCTTATTTTATGATAAAACTACCTTATTCTGTATTAGCATAATCCATTCCTGAAAGTACTCATAAAAATGGAGTGTCCACAAAGGGAGTTAATCAGAAAGAGCTATTTCAAATCCAACTCTCTACGCAGACAAACCTCAGAAATACATATAGGAGATATTTATTTACAGGAGCAGCACAAGGGGACAATTTTCCCACAGAAACCAGAGTTATTGTGAATCTTCAAGACTGAATTAGAGTAAGTGGCAGCATTTCATCGAGAGGGCCCACTCCACAGTTCTGCCCTACCGTCTACTATATTTCAGTCCCCAAATCCTAAGGATGTTCTCTGTTCCTGGTTTCACCTCCAAGGCTTAAGCTTGCTCTGCCACACCACCTAGAGGGCAGTTCTCAGGACAGTCAAACTGGCTTACAGGAGGCTTTTGAATTTTTTCAAAGGAAAACCGCTAGACTCTTTCTCTTGGAGCTGCTTCAATTTGCCATTTTGCAGATCCATGCATTAAAGCCCAATTTCATTTACTCCTGAAATGTGTGGCGAATACAACGAAGCACCCAAGCCACTAAGGACAATCTGAATGCGTTTAATAGGGTTGCTATTTACAAGCTGTATTCAGGCCAATTACTTTTCTAGGTTCAATGCATGACCAAAGCTGTGCCAGAAATAAGTAACAAGCAGAGAAATAACAACAAAAATATTCGTGCCTCTCAGTGGAAACCTTTTGCTCCAACAAAGCACAAGCCTGGCAAAGTGCACAGGAAGGACTTTCTTCCCCGCATGTGCTTTAAAGCTTTGTACATGTGCACCTTTCCTTGCAGTACTCCAGAGGAGGGAGCAGGCAGTGGGCTGTCATGAAGGCTTTAAAGTGAGCAGAAGATGCCAGAGTGAAGGTATGCCAAAGCATGAACTTTTACACTTGTTACAAGGACATGTGATGACAAGGCCTGGAAACATGTTAATCTGCTCTGTCCTGTTTTGATTTGCGTTTCAAAAGTCACAGTTGTATTAATTATACATCTGGTGATAAGTCAAGTACTTGCAAGCACTCTTTCTTCCTACTTCTACACACCTCTGAGCACAAGATCCAATACGCCAAGTGCAAGGCTTCACTCTGCCTGATGAGAAGGTTTCCAGGTTGTCCACTACCACGGTAGGTAGGAGTCTGCTATGGACATAAGCGCACCAGTTCCTGTAAGATACGGAAGGTCAATACAGTGAAAAAGACAAGTAATGTTTGCCATAATATGATGATGCATGATGCTCAAAGGGGAAAGTTGAACCCATTATTTAGGGATAGGACAAAGCTATGAAAATGAAGTTTGGTTTCCCTCAGAATGCTGATGTAGCCTGGGGCAGTTCTCAGTCTTTGTCCTTCAGCTACTCATTAACAATAAAGAAAACAATCACTTCTCCATCTCCATGTAATTTATATTGCAAATCTGAATTTTTCTTTGTGAATGTTTGTGGAGCACCAAGTCCAAAAAAGCTTTTCTAGACTGCAGTAATCACAAGTCTTGAATTACACATACATTTCAGACCACAGAAACTGTTTATCCAAAATTCAAAGGATTTTTTAGTAAGATTTTTAGCCACACCTAACTTTCTCTTTGTGGATAGACATTTCCACTCTTCCTTCTTTTCTCAAGCAATCATCTGAGTAGATGTACAGTGGGTTTTGCAATGCACGTTGAGGTCAAAGCCACAGGCAGCAATAATGTGCCACAGCTCTATGATTACCTGTGCCTCTGGCTACCCACCCAGAGAAGGAAGTCATATATGAAATGATCAAACACTTTCTCACTGCAGCACAGGACACAGGAGCTGGTGACTGCATGGCCAAGTTTGGTTTTTTGAAAAGGATTCTAAGGAGGCTGCAAGAAACTGAAACTGTTAAATTGGAATTTGAAACCAGGCAACTTGGTAGAAGTTTCAGCAGAGAACAGAAGTTGTAATTAAAAATTGAATAATGGCTCAGAACATAGTTGTACGGGGAACTCGTGCCTCAGAGATCCATTGGCATTCTTCGAGTTGGAAACAGGTAGGTAAAGGGGTGATTTTCAAAGGCTTTTGGCAAGGTCATTCACCAGAAGCTGTTAGAGGGGTGAAAAAAGCAACCTGCCACACAGTAAGAGGATAAATCCTGGTATAGATAATAAGGCCTCAAATTCAGAGAGGTGAAAGACTAGTTAGCTATCTCAAGAAACAGTTTATCTGCAGAATTCCACAGTCATCTGTAGTACACCTCATATTCATTAATAAGGGGAAAAGGAGGTGAATGGGAAGATGACAGTTATACAGAGCTACAGAAAATTGGTTTGGGTAGCAAACCTAAAGCTGATCTTGGAGAATTGCAGAAATCTTATGATTCTGAATCTCCACTAATTAAATATCAGAAAATGCAGTCAGGCACAAATAAAGACAGCCTTATACAGGCAGTATGACCACCTACATTAACTAGCATCAGGAAAAACATATTTGGGTCATTGTGATTAGCTTTTTGAATAAGACACTTTAGCATTAATTAATGAATAAAAAACATTAAATTATCAGGGAAGGACTACAGAAAAAAACCAAACCAAACCCACCCAACCAACCAAAAACCCCACACAGAATTCACCACTGTTTCAATACGTCGGCTCCTTCCTGAGTTCCTGGTTAGCCCACAGTTCTAACACAGAATTCAGCCTCATTCCTACATTCTAAAAAGACATGAAAAGATACAAAGAGAAATGAAGGGCAGGAGGGATGGGTATTCATTATTGAAATATTGGGGGGGAGGAGGGGGTATGACAAATAAACATTAAGAAAACCCCCCAAATTTAAACTTCAATGAAGTGTCAGGGGACTGTTTCCACAAACAAGCTTGGATGTTAGAGGGGCTAGAATTGATTTTAAAAGGCAGTTAAAGGATTTAATGAAAAAACATGCCAGCTGGGGGAGGGATTGATTGTGAGGGTTTTTTGAACATAAAGTTGTAGTTATAACCTCTGCCTCAGGAAGTGCTCCACCTGCAGATTGGAGGGCATGTGAAGAAAGTATCATTGCCTTTCTGCCAGTGGAACAAATGTCTCTTTGGGATAGTAGTAATTCCTCCCCCCCTACTTGGTACAGCCTTTCACAGGGTCATATATGATTCACTTATCCATGCTGTAACATATTTCATTTTTGACTTGGCAAGTTAATAACAAAGCACTGTTTCAGCTGTAAGGCTGGTGAACTTGCAAGTACTTCCATACAGATGTTTTCATATGAGAACTTCTGTTCATATGTGATCAGAAGACACCTGAAGTGGTAACACTACCACAAGCAATTATGCAGTACCACACCTCTTCTACTGTTGCACATTAACTGTCCGGGAAGAGTGGAACAAAGAGCTAAAACCTTGGACAATTGGTTGCTAAGCTCACCACCTCTGCAAATCAAGAAGTCAATACAGGAGTCAGATTTTAAAATCTGGGCTACAAAGGTGAAGTTAAGACTTGAGCTCCTGGCGGCCTACTCTGCACTCTACCCTCACATGCAGACAGAAAGGGATTAAGCGGAAGACATACAGCAGTGGTGTTGGTGATGACCTTTTCTGCAGTGCATATGGTTGGGGTAAATTTTTTGTAATTTAATTCTATTTTACATCTGAGCTGATGTGGTCAATGAAAAGGTAAGAACAATAAAAACAGGCATAAAAAGCAGTTGTAAAATACATGAAAGCCCCAAAATACAGAGAGTCCAGTTTAAAAAAAACAAACCAAAACAGCACAAAAAAGCAACCAACTTTTAAAAATTCATCATGTAAATCCACTAATGATCATTATTGTGGAGGGTGGCGAGCCTCAAGGTAACAGCTATTGGAACTTGCCCATCTGGAGATACCCTGCAAAGGAAAACAAGGTACAACAATCTCAAATGTATCCGTGAGGACTGCTGTGGTTTTCAAAGGTAGTGTGAGCTCAGCCTCTGGTGCTTACAAAAATTTAACTCGACTCGAACAGATTGTTTCTATTTCAAATGGTTAACTCATCCTTAAGCTACATGAGTACAGTACCTGAAGCTGTGGTTCTCACATGGCCCAGCAATCTTTGATCAGGCTAAATTGGCGGAAATATTCACAGCAAAAGAGCCCCTGGTGTGACTCCTAGTTAGGTTTACTCCACCAATGAAATAAGCTCATTAGGAGAGGTTAAGAATGTAAATATGAGTTTGAAATCAAATTGTCTGAACAAATGTAGATTTGGAACTAGAAGATGAAGCATGGCGGAAGAACTATGACAGGCTATGTTAATGCAAAGGCAAAACAGAAGAGTACTGATTGGCATAACAGGACCTTAAACCTGAAAATCCTCTTTAGCCTCTATAATAATATATTCCAGATCGGTTTCTAACACAAGCTTCTAACATGCAGGTTTTGTTGAGAGCTGCAGGATCCTCGTGTTTCTTTTGCATTTAGCCAGATTTCAGTCAGGAAAGATGTTTTTACAAACAAAACAAAATCCTTGCAACATATAACAGAAATTCAGCCTGGAGAGTGGTGCAAGCCCCCAGTTGGCAAAAAGCCCGCATGACAAATTTGTATACACTGGCCAGGAAAACTCACTGGCAGCACAGTGTGGGAGAGTACCTCTGAGTCCTCAGGCCTTCGAAACAGGCTCTTTGCTTGTGATATTTTCAGCGATATTTCCAGTTTGAATCAAAGTACTGCTCCCCCAGCTTTGCATCAAGCAGTTTGACTCTATCTGAGAAGATGGTAGGAAGAGCAGCACGTGTTCCTTGCGCAAGCAATAAGCTGTGCCTACGTTGCAGCCTTGGTCGGCCTCTGGGCTTTACGGCTTCTGCAAATTCAAAGCTAATGTGCTGTGGAGCCTGCCACAAAGCTGGAGCAAAGCACCTACCACTGGCAGGGCATTAGTAAGTCCCAGATGGTGCCTTTAAGCCTGCCTTTAGCTTTTGGGATAGTACTATACAGCTTAACCAAAACTTGTGTTAATGCCTTCCAGGAAAAGTTTTCTCCTCTTCTGCTTATACCAGTCCTGTTTCTTTATCCCCAGAGAAAATATTCCTCTGAAACATTTCTTCAGTTCCACAGTCAGCCAGAAAATAGAAAGGATGCATCCTGGAGATAACCGTGAAACAGAAAGAGCTCTGGGGCAATTGTCAGTAGGGTCTGTCTGCTCTGTGTCCATGGCAAGTCCAGTTTGCAATGAGGATGTACCAGTAATACAGCTACTCCCTCAGCTGAAGAAAAAAACCCAAGAGATTATTTCTGACAGTGGAAGACTGCTTACTGTGTTTGGCTGACTCACCCTCAGTGACTTACATCAGCCTCCCAGTGGGGAGCTATGTCATGGCCCTCTATTTCTGTCCATAAGGGTGTCAGTTACTGAGCAATGTCTTGCCACTTCAGAGGGCCCCAAGTCCCTGCAAACATCTGCTGTCCTGTCTGCCAGATGAAAACATGGACTGCAGAAACCTGCCCTGTGACGCAGGGCCAGCAGACCAACAGTGGGCAATGTCTCAGCAGCTGTTACTAATTTTTATTTAGACTTTCTTAAGACACAAATAATGGTGTCTTAATTCACTGTGCAGACTTCTGAAGCTGGACATTCTATGATGGAAAATACCCTACTTGGTCTGAAGTACAGGGTCATGCTCATGTATGTACTGGGGATGCTCAAGAGCCCTTCATTGCTTCACTGGCCTCTTGCCAGCACTAAAACCCCTCTCCTAATTGGCAGTCATCAGGCTTGGCAATCATCAGGCTTGTGCTCTGCTCTATCACCTCCTTGGTGGCAGTTTAGGTGCCGGCCCAGAGAAGCGGTGGAAGGCTCGCCCCGTCGACCCCGCCGGCTGCCACTACAGTGAGGGAACCATCGCCCCCTTCCTGCCGCTACCATCCGGCCGCTGCCTGCAGCCGGCGCCTGGTCGCGCCCTCTCCACGCTTCAGGGTGCAGCCAACGACGGCAATTGCCGGCGGGCAGTACCGCGCGCCGTGAGGCGCCAGAGACGGAGCGCTGCGGGGCAGCGCCAGCAGGTGGCGGCCGTTGCCCACAGAGGCGGAAAGCCGCCGGTGGCGACTCCGGGCCCGGCGCCTGCTGGGGGCGGGGGGGGGCAGGCCAGGTAGGCGCTGCGGCCGTGTTAGTCCAGGTACAGCCCGGCTTGGCGCTTGGCTGCTGATCGGCCCCAACGGCCAGCCAGAGCCCCGCCGCCTCTCGCGGAGTTCGCAGGCATGATGAGGGAGAGCAGAGGGCCCGCGGAAAGGAGGGCAGCGAGAGAGAAAGATGAATGTGTTTGACTCCGAAGGAGGAATACAGTGACTGCTCGCGATCTGCTCTGTGGCGGGATTGTTCTGAAATATATGCACCAACAGTGGAGATGTTGAACTGCAGCAGGCTTTGAAACAGTCCTCCCGATGCTGTGATACCCAGTGTTGCTGGAAAGCAAAGAACAATTTACAGTAAAACTGAAAAATTCACACTTCCCAGTGGGAGCGCCAGGACCCTCCCGCAGCACGTCCGCAGGGCAAGCTGCGCCCTGCCAGCTGCAGGGGACCTGTGCTGCACCTGCGCACCATGGCTCCCACCTGCAAGCACAGGTCCTTGCCAGTGGTACTAAAGATGCTCAACATCAGTGGCAGCTGGACCATGGCAGGTAGAGGTTTTGTTCTGTCCTTTTCATGTTATATCTGAAAAGGAGTAATTTTTTTATGTCAGTAAATTAGATTACCTGGCTTCTAATAGAAATGCTATTGAATCAGTGCAGCTGCATGTCACTCAATCATGAAAATGAGATTATTGTGTTGCTGAAGAAATACAAAAGAACCCTGAGCTGGAGCCATTGTTAAAGTTGGTGCATGGCTTGATCACTGTGCCTCCTTCACACTGTGTGCAATTTATTCATATTTATGAAATAGTTTATGGAATACTAATCTTGTTTTCATTTTGTGTTGTCCTTTACACCACATCAAAGAGGATGTACAATGATGCCATGAGCATCTGAAGTTGGTAGATGCCTTGCAAGAAGAGGCTGAGGGACCAGGGTTTGTTTAGGCAGGTAAAAAGGGATGGCTTTGAGAGCACCCAACAGCAGCGTCCCAGATCCTACTGGAAAGCTTACTGAGAAGTTGAATCTGGGCTCTTCCTGGCAGTACCTGGCAGGAGGACAAGAGATAACAGGCCCAAATTGAAACAAAAGAGGTTCAGACTAAGAATAAGAAACTTGTTCACCATGAGGACACCGAGGCACTGAAGCAGACCACAGAGAGGTTGGTTGTGCTCAAGAAAAATGTATTCCCTTGGTGGGGGGGAAGGGAGAGGAGGGGGGAAGTAAGGGAGGACGAAGTAAGGAACTCCTAGTAGAACTCAACAACAAAAAGGAAGTTTACAATACGTGGAAAAAAAAAGTCTGGTCAACTGGGAGGATTATAGAGGTATAGCCAGAGAATGGAGATTCCACAAGGAATCATAGAAACAGAGAATCAATAAGGTTGGAAAAAAACCTCAAAGATCATCAAGTCCGACCTGTCACTTACGACCTCATGACTACTAAATCATGGCTCCAAGTGCCACATCCAATCCCCTCTTGAACACCTCCAGGGATGGTGACTCCACCACATCCCTGGGCAGCACATTCCAATGACGAATGACTCTCTCTGGGAAGAACTTTCTCCTCACCTCCAGCCTAAACATCCCCTGGCACAGCTTGAGACTGTGTTCTCTTGTTCTGGTGCTGGTTGTCTGGGAGAGGAGACCAACCCCCACCTGGCTACAACCTCCCTTCAGGTAGTTGTAGAGAGCAATGAGGTCTCCCCTGAGCCTCCTCTTCTCCTGGCTAAACAACCCCAGCTCCCTCAGCCTCTCCTCACAGGGCTGTGCTCAAGGCCTCTCCCCAGCCTTGTTGCCCTTCTCTGGACACCTTCAAGTGTCTCGATGTCCTTCCTAAACTGAGGGGCCCAGAACTGGACACAGGACTCAAGGTGTGGCCTAACCAGTGCAGAGTCCAGGGGCACAATGACCTCCCTGCTCCTGCTGGCCACACTATTCCTAATACATGCCAGGATGCCATTTGCCTTCTTGGCCACCTGGGCACACTGCTGGCTCATGTTCAGCCTACTATCAATCAGCACCCCCAGGTCCCTCTCTGCCTGGCTGCTCTCAGCCACTCTGACCCCAGCCTGTAGCTCTGCATGGGGTTGTTTTGGCCAAAGTGCAGGACCTGGCACTTGGACTTGTTGAATGCCATCCTGTTGGACTCTGCCCATCTGTCCAGCCTGGCAAGGTCCCTCTGCAGAGCTCTTCTGCCCTCTAACTGACCAACTTCTGCTCCCAATTTGGTGTCATCTGCAAATTTACTGGTGACTGACTCAACCCACTCATCCAGATCATCAATGAACATATTAATGAGCATGGGGCCCAGCACTGATCCCTGGGGGGACGCCACTGGTGCCTGGCTGCCAGCTGGCTGTGGCACCATTCACCACCACTCTCTGGGCTCAGCCTCCAGCCAGTTCCTAACCCAGCTCAGAGTGCTGCTGTCCAAGCCACAAGCTGACAGCTTGGCCAGGAGTTTGCTGTGGGGGATGGTGTCAAAGGCCTTGCTGAAGTCCAGGCAGACTACATCCACAGCCTGCCCCACATCCACCAGGCAGTCACCTGGGCATAGAAGGAGATCAGGTTGGTCAGGCAGGACCTGCCCTTCCAGAATCCATGCTGGCTGGGCCTGAGCCCTTGGCCATTCTTCAGGTGTGCAGTTATTGCCCCAAGATGATCTGCTCCATCATTTTCCCTGGCACTGAGGTCAGGCTGCCAGGCCCTGGAGTTTCCAGGTTCCTCCATCCGACCCTTCTTGTGGGCGGGGACCACCTTGGCCAGTTTCCAGTCACCTGGGACCTCTGGTGAGCCAGGACTGGAGGAAAATGATGGAGAGCTGTGGGGGATTGTGACCCCTGGCCTGAATGATTGAACATAAGAAACTGCAAGGAGAGAAGAAATGGGAGCCACCTGTTGATGGCTTAACAAGTAACTCCAATAGATGAGATAAGAATCAGCTGTGCTACCCTAATAAGTACCGCCAGCCAGTAAGAAGAGGAGGTTGATTAACCAATCCCCTGCAGCCACACCAAGGGGAGAGCGATGAATGTGAGCTGTGATGAAGGCAGTCGTCAGTCTCGTGGGCTTGCTGCCACGGGCAGGAGCTCTTGACCTGGGTGCTCCCTACCCCCTGCTTGAATTCCATCCCTGTTGCTGTGGGTGCCGCCCTGCACCTTACCGTGACAGAGAGCAGCTTGGCAGCTCATCTGCCAGCTCTCCAGCACCCTAGGATGGATCCCATCCGGCCCCATGGACATGTGAGGATCCAAGTGGCTCAGCAGGTCCCAAACTAATTCCTCGGGGATTTCCAGGGCAATACGCTGCTCCCTGACCCTATCACCCAGTTCAGGCCAGTTATCCTGGAGTCCTCCTGCCTTACTCTTGAAAATGGAGGCAAAGAAGGTATTTAGATCCTCAGCCTTTTCCTCATCTTTAGTTACAGTGTTCCCCCCCCGGTCCAATAAGGAGTGGAGGTTCTTTTTGCCCTCTTTTTAACATTAATATATCTATAAAAATGCTTTTTATTATCTTTCACAGCAGTGTTCAGCTTAAGTTCTAACTGGGCTTTTGCCTCTGATGTTTCTCCTACTTGATCTAACAACGTCCTTAACCATATCACTAGTTGCCTCCCCCCTTTCCAAAGGTGATACAGCCTTTTTTCTTCCCTTAATTCCTTCAGGAGCTGCTTGCTCATCCAGGCCCAGAGCCTTCCCCTCGGCTCCTCTTGCAGCACATGGGCACAGCCTGTTGCTGTGGCTTCAAGAGCTCCTGTTTGAAGTAGCTCCAACCATCCTGGACCCCTTGGTTCTTAAGGGCTGCTGCCCAGGGTACTTTCCAAATAAGTTGTTTGAACAAGTTGAAGTTTGCCCTCTGGCAGTCCAAAACTCCACTAGCTCATGATCACTGCACCCCAGATGGCCTCCTGCCATCACATCTCCCACCAGCCCTTCTCTATTGGAGAGCAGCAGGTCAAGCAGAGCCTGACCCCTGGGAGGCTCACTTAACAGCTGCAGCAGGAAGCTGTCCTCCATGCACTCCAGGAACCTTCTGGACTGCCTCCTCTCTGCTGAATTAAGTTCCCAGCAGATATCTGGCAGGTTAAAGTTACCCACAAGGACAAGATCTGATGATCTTGAGACAGCCTCCAGTTGCTTATGGAATATTTCATCAGCCTCCTCATCCTGGTTGGGTGGTCTATAGCAGACTCCAACCAGATGTCAGCTTTGTTAGGCCCCCCTCTGATTTTAACCCACAGGCTCTCAATCCTTTCATCTGCAACCTCAAGTTCTGAGGCATCCAGAGACTCCCTAACATCCAGAGCCACCTCTCCTCCTCTTCTCCCTCCCCTGTCTCTCCTAAAGAGCTTGTAACTCCCCAGGGCAGTACTGCCATCATGTGAATCTTCCCACCATGTTTCTGTAATGGCAGTTATATCATAGTCTTCCTGGTGGACCAAGGCTTCCAGCTCCTCCTGTTTGTTACCCATACTGTGTGCATTGGGGCACAAGCACTTCAGCTGGGCTGTTGGTTTCTCAATTAGCCCTAATTTATGCTCCACTCTCTCCTCTCTGGAGAGACTGGTTTCCTCACCCACCCCTTTCAGACCTAGTTTAAAGCCCTCCCAATGAGCCCTGCCAACTCCAATGCTAGTACCCTCCTGCCCTTTCTAGATACTTTCACCCCAAGGAAGGACCAGGCCCTCTTACTACTGAGTCTTTGCCGCTGAAAGAGAGCAAGAAGAGTTTTTTCAAGCACATCAGTGGTAAAAGGAAGAGCAGGGGAAAAGTGGGGCCTCTACTGAGTGGTATGGGAGATATGCTAACTGACGATGCAGAGATGGCAGAGTTGCTGAATGCCTTCTTTGCCTCAGTCTTTGGTCCTAAGAGCAGCCTGCAGGAACCTCAGTCTGTAGAAGTAAGGGAGCAGACCTGGAGGGATGTGGACATTCCACTGGTCAGTCAGGACCAGGTTAGAGATCTCTTATACCAACTGAAGACAAACAAATCCATGGGCCCCAATGGGGAGCATCCATGAGTGCTGAGAGCTGCTGACACTGCTGCTGAGCCTCTCTCCATTTGTGAAAAGTCCTGGAGAGCAGGAGAGGTGCCTGAGGACTGGAAGACAGCAAATGTCACTCCAGTCTTCAAAAAAGGCAAGAAAGAGGACCCAGGTAACTACAGAGCAGTCAGCCTCACTTCCATCCCTGGAAGGATGATGGAGCAGCTCATCCTGGAGGTCATCTCTAACCACATGGAAGACAGGACAATTATCAGGAGGAGCCAATATGGAGAGGGGAGATCCTGCCTGACTAACCTCATAGCCTTCTATGAAATCATGACCACATGGGTAGATGAGGGAAGAGCAGTGGATGTCATCTACCTTGACTTCAGTAAGGTTTTTGATACTGTTTCCCATAGCATCCTCATAGAAAAGCTCAAGAAATGTGGCATAGACAGTTGGTCCCTGAGGTGGGTTGCAAACTGGCTCCACAACAGAGTTCAGAGGGTTGTCATGAGTGGCACATAGGCAACGTGGAGGCCTGTGGCCAGTGGTGTTCCTCAGGGATCAGTACTGAGTCCAATTGTGTTCAATATCTTTATCAATGACCTGGATGAGGGCATTGAGTGCATCCTTGGCAAGTTCCTGATGATACCAAACTGGAGGGGTGGGTGGCTGACACCTGTGAGGCTGTGCTGCCATCCAAAGAGACAGGCTGAGAGCTGGGTGCAGGCAAACCTCATGACAATCAGTAAGGACAAGTGCAGGGTCCTGGATCTGGGTCAGATCTGGGTCCTGTTCTCTGGGGTGAAAATTAGAGGGAAGACCAACAGGGCAGACATACTGGTTGGAGTCTGTTATAGACCACCCAACCAGGAGAAAGAAGTTCATGAATTATTCTATAGGCAGCTAGAGGCTGTCTCAACATCACCAGACCTCGTTCTCATGGGCGACTTCAACCTGCCTGATAGCTGCTGGGATCTCAACACAGCAGAGAGGAGGCAGTCTAGGAGGTTCCTGGAGTGCATGGAGGACAGCTCTTATCCCAGTGCTGTGTGAGCCTACCAGGGGTAAGGCTCTGCTTGACCTCCTCTTCACCAACAGGGAAGGGCTGGTGGGGATGTGGCGGTCGGAGGGTGTTCAGGCACCAGGGACCAGGAGATAATTGAGTTTTCGGTACTCAGCCAAGCCAGAGGGCAGCAGAAGACCTCCACTCTGACTGCTGGAGCAGACTTCAGGTTACTCAGGCACTAACTCAGAAGGTTCCTTGAAACAGCCCTTAAAAACAAAGGGTCCAGGAGAGATGGAGCTGCTTCAAGGAAGAGCTCTTGAAGGCTCAGAACAGGCTGTGCCAGTGTCCCGGAAGATGAGCTGCTGGGGCAGACGGCCTGGATGGGCAGTGAGCTTCTAAAGGAACTAAGGGAAAAAAAGAGGGTCTATTGTCTTTGGAAGGAAGGGGAGGCAACCCATGGAATGTTTAAGGATGTTGCTAGGTCTTGTAGGGAAAAAATTAGGGAGGCAAAGGCCCATTTAGAGCTTAGCCTGGCACTGCTGTGAAGGACAACAAAAAGTCCTTCTATAAATATATAAATGGCAAGAGGAGGGCAAGGACAACCTCCACTCCTTGGTGGGCACGGAGGGGAACGTTGTAACAAAGGATGAGGAAAAGGCAGAGGTGCTTATACTTTTCTTGCCTCAGTTTTTACTGGCAGGACAGATGTCTTCCAGACAGCTGGCCTGCAGAGCTGGCAGATGAGCCAGAGAGCAGCATAGTTCCCCTGTGATCCAGGAGGAGGTAGGTAGAGATCTCCTCAGCTGCTTGATCCCCACACGTCCATGGGACGGGATGGGATCCATCCTAGGGTGCTGAGAGAGCTGGCAGATGAGCTGGCCAGGCTGCTCTCCAACATTTTCAGCAGGCCTGGCTCACTGGAGAGGTCCCAGAAGACTGGAAGCTGCCAACGTGGTGCCCATCCACAAGCAGGGCTGGTTGGATGAGCCAGGGAATGATAGGCCTGTCAGCCTGACCTCAGTGCCAGGCAGGGTTATGGAACAGCTCATCGAGAGTGCAATCACACAGCACTTACAGGATGGCCAAGGGCTCAGGCCCAGCCAGCATGGATTTAGGAAGGGCAGTCCTGCCTGCCAACCTGATCTCCTTCTATGCCCAGGACTGCCTGGTGGATGTGGGGCAGGCTGTGGATGTGGTCTACCTGACTTCAGCAAGGCCTTTGACACATCCCCCACAGCAAACTCCTGGCCAAGCTGTCAGCCCCTGGCTTGGACAGCAGCACTCTGAGCTGGTTAGAACTGGCTGGAGGCTGAGCCCAGAGAGTGGTGGTGAATGGTGCCACAGCCAGCTGGCAGCCAGGCACTAGTGGTGTGCCCCAGGATCGGTGCTGGTCCCATGCTCTTTACATCTTTATTGATGATCTGGATGAGGGCATTGAGTCCATCATCATAATTTGCAGATGACACCAAGCTGGGGGCAGAGTTGATCTGCTGAGGGCAGAGAGGCTTTGCAGAGGGACCTCGACCGCTGGACAGATGGCAGAGTCCAAGGAGGAGATGAACACATCCAAGTGCCAGGTGCTGCACATTGGCCACGCAACCCCGGCAGTGCTACAGGCTGGGGTCAGAGTGGCTGAGAGCAGCCAGGCAGAGAGGGACCCGGGGGTGTTGGTCAATGGTAGGCTGAACATGAGCCTGCAGTGTGCCCATGTGGCCAAGAAGGCCAATGGCATCCTGGCCTGCATCAGGAAGAGTGTGGCCAGCAGGAGCAGGGAGGTCATTCTGCCCCTGTACACTGCACTGGTTAGGCCACACCTCGAGTCCTGTGTCCAGTTCTGGGCCCCTCAGTTTAGGAAGGAGGTTGACTTGCTGGAAGGTGTCCAGAAAAGGGCAACAAAGCTGGGGAGGGGTCTGGAGCACAGCCCTGTGAGGAGAGGCTGAGGGAGCTGGGGTTGTTTAGCCAGGAGAAGAGAAGGCTCAGGGGAGACCTCCTTGCTCTCTACAACTCCCTGAAGGGAGGTTGTAGCCAGGTGGGGGTTGATCTGTTCTCCCAGGCAACCAGCACCAGACCAAGGGGTCACAGTCTCAGGCTGCACCAGGGGAG
>CM037643.1:45330024-45369134 GCA_015227895.2 Colaptes auratus
TTTTTTCCTTTCCTTTCCTTTTTCCTGTGTCCAGTTTTGGACTCCACAGTTCAAGAGAGACAGAGACCTGCTGGAGAGAGTCCAAGGGAGAACCACGAGAATGCTTAGGGGACTTGAGCATCTCCCCTATGAAGAGAGACTTGAGAGCCCTGGGGCTGTTTAGTCTGGCTGAGAGGGAATCTCATCACTGTGTATAAAGAGGGGTGGGTGTCAAGTGGAGGGGGCCAAGCCCTTCTTGGTTGTGAGTACTAATAAGAGAAGAAACAACAGGTTCAGGCTTGAACATAGATTTCACCTCAACATGTGGAGCAGGCTGCCCAGAGAGGTTGTGGAGTCTCCTTCTCTGGAGACTTTCTAAAGCCACCTGGATGCATTCCTGTGCAGACTGCCCTGGGTGATGCTGCTCTGTCAGGGGGGTTGGACTGGATGATCTCTGGAGGTCCCTTCCAACCTCTAAGGTACAGTGATACTGTGATACCTCAGTGGATCAAGTCTTGAGCAGTGTGGTCTGATCTCACACCTGGCCCTGCTGTGAACAAGTGGTCAGACTAGGGACTGCCAGAGGTCCCTTCCTATCTGAATGCTCCTATGGTTCTGTGAACCCATGATCTTTCTTTGTTGTACATATCACAGTATCACCAAGGTTGGAAGAGACCTCAAAGATCATTGAGTCCAACCTGTCACCACAGACCTCATGACTAAACCATGGCACCAAGTGTCACATCCAATCCCCTCTTGAACACCTCCAGGGATGGTGACTCCACCACCTCCTTGGGTGGATATATATATGTGTATATATTTATCTCCTCTGTGTGATATGATTGGTCTTCTGAATGAAGTAGGCTAGATGATTTCATATCCAAAAGCATATAATGACGTGGTGTGGAAGAAATAATTTGTTTTTCCTGTTTGAAAGCCTGAAGACATGAAGATCGGTGTGTAGGTCCTGAATTTACTTTGCATAAATCTATATTGCTGTGGTACATTTTCTGTTTGCGTTAGACAACCTGCCAAGCTTGGATGAAGACAGGTAATAATGACAACATGTAAGCACTCAGGCTGTAAGTATAGAGAGCACCTTCAGAGGGGTTTTTGTTATTGCATGGGGGTGTTTTGTTACTGCGTGGGCTTTGGGTTCAGCATCTTCCTCTGAATTCCGCTAGGGGGCTACGGAGCCCTCTCACATGCGACAATGATAGAGTACATTCTGTCAGTGAAGGTCACTCATCTTCCAAAAACGCAAGTTCTAGTTCAAAGCAAAATTATAAACCCGAACTAAATTTTTTTTTCATTGCCTAACTTCCTCTGCTCTGAGTTGTGTGAATCTCAGCTGAAATAAAAATTCACTAGGGACTGACCATAAACAAATCAAATTGGGAAGTCTCTTTTACTTGTTGATTGGAATGGAAAACCTGAACGGCCTCTGCAAAGTGCATTGTATATGCAATAGTTTGTGATGGTTAAATATGTTGAAGGGGATGTTTTTATCCCTGAGTAGCAGCTGACTTGTTGACACTGAAGTGCCAGGTGGGATGAGTCCCACAGTTTGTTTAATGTGTTTTTTCCAGGAGTCAGGGTGCTGACATTTTGTCCTGCCTCTTGCAAAGCACACATTCTGCTCTTGTCATGCGCTTCCTTTTTCGTGTGCGGACAGTGCTGAAGCCTCGGGCTGCGGACAGCCAAGCTTCTTGTGACCGGGTTTGTGTTCTGCTTCATGCTGCAAAAATTAATCCAGAATCTTCAGTTGTCCAGCACTTTGATGACCTATGTTTTCATTTAAAAAGTTGTCTTGTGGTGAATCAGATCATCTCTTTTAGATGTTGTCTCCCTTGCTGTGTTCACAGCCTATCAAAATAATCAAACTTGCCCCCAGACAGTATTTAGACTTTTGAGAAGATATCCATTAATCTGTTTTGAGGATCATCGAGGAAAATGTATTTGAAAACCCAGGCAAACTTCTCTATAAAAAAGTCTTAATGCTGCATTTTTCCCTCTAGAACATAAATTTATTTCCCCTCATTTAACTGAACCAGAATACAAAATTCATTAAGCTAATTCTGGTCTAGTTTACGGTTGGTGCTTCTCAGAGGAACCTTCAGTGGTGAAGCTCTTTAATCTGTTTACACTGTTGCTTTGGGCAGCTTCTCATATTTAGCTTCATTAAATGCCTTGTCAATTGCTTTGTACCCGATTTGCCACTTACTCATGCAAGAGCTTCATCTTTAAACTGTCACCGATTGATTCCTTACAGGATGCTTGAACAAAAAGGATCTGAGGTCCATGGAATTCAAGGTGATTTTTCCCCAGGCTTTTCCTCATGACCTATGGTGTTATTTGCCGCAGCGTAATACAGAATAGATACTTTGAGATTTGGCAGAAAAACCGTCTCTTGCAACACTTTAACTGTCAACAGAGGTAATCTTCTGGAAAACATATGGGGCCACCTTGGTGCTGTTTTTTCCCCTTGCCTATTGCTGCCAGTTTTCTAAAATGTTAATTGCATTCAGATGTGTAAGGATGCACATTTGCCGTGCAGGCTTCAGCAGATGTTTCCGGTGTACCTGAAATGAAATGCTGCAAAGGGCTGAGTGTTTGCAGTGGCTGGGAGGCAAATCCTCACACGGGTTTCAGTTTGTTATGCTAATCCTAATCTGTGCAGAGGGGTGGAAAGACATTAGTAGTGATGGAAAACAGTCTGTTCCTAGTCCTCACTCCCATAGTGGCAGATGAGCAAGAGCAAAGATAAGCATGAGCATTACTTCAGTAGTTAGGGTAAGGAGATGAATGGAAACTTTTACTACCATCACTAAAACATTTCAGAAGTAATCTGTATACAGCAGTGCTTTATGTGAATCTGATCACATTAAAACTAAATAACCAGACTCTAAGGAGGTTAAGAAAAGAAGTTGCTTATCTTTTTTCCCCTTTGTATGTACTCTGTAAGTGTCTCAAACACAGCCTGAGTGGAGATGGTTTTTTCTTCCTATCCTTGTTTCTTACGCTACTGAAAGCAGTCTGTCATGATTCTGCCCAGCCACCATCGCTGGAAGGTGGTCTCAGAAAACCAGAACTTTGCATTTTATTACTTTCTGAATTTTTGTCTGATTTTTCATCAGTTATTATCATCTACAGTACAGAATTGCATGGACGTGTTTACCACAGCCTACAGGATCTCTCTGGAAGGCCGTGCAAGATGGTTAAACCATCTCCTTCCCATCCCAGGATGGAACCACTTGAAAAGTGACCACCACATTGGAGCAAAGAGCCCCTCTGATTCATTCTCTGCAAGGTGCATCAGCAGTGGAAAAGTATTCCTCAGTGCACGATAAACCCCCAAAAGTCTGTGAATCACATGGACCTTGTGTACCTCTTGCCCTATGCCTTTACCTAATCTTCATGATGTGGTAAGGTGTTTGGTACTTCACATCAGCAGTCTCACTCCTCCGTTAACTATTTTACTTCTGTGCCCAGCAGAAGACAACACCAATCTCTAAACACTTGCTTTAAAATTCTCTGGGGATGGTTCCATTTCTTTGCTACCATGCCACACCCACCATTTCACAACTGCATAATTCTGTGCGTTGCCCCATTTATTCTGTGGATGAAAGAGCAAGGAAGCAGTGAGTACCTGCACGTGGATGAATGGAAGTCACACTGTGCAGCATGTGCAGGAAAATTAGATTGTGGGCTTACGGCCAAGCATCAGAAGTACACTCAAGGTGCTGCTGGACAAGAGGGGCTCATTGCAAAGGTCTTCTGCATGGCTGGAATATAACATTGTGAGGGCAAAGCAGGCACTGCTTGTCAAACATCCTCTGACAATTAGCCACCAAGGCAACAAAAGTATGAGAGTAAGAGGTTCCTCCTGCCAGGTTATAGTGAGTATACCTAGTGAGGTGGAAACCTAAACCATGCATGACTTATTGTAAATGCACAATCATGCATAATCTTAAGAAATCAACTCAAGAATTGTCTCTGCTCCATTAAAAAGTGACATGATCAAAAGAGACTGTGAATCCTGTGTTAAGCACACAGTTAAATTAGGTTTCTCTGTCTCTTGTGCATTTGAACCACCTGCTGAGCTTAACCACTCATTTTAATTTGTCATTACACTAGAAGTTCTGCCAAGCTGATACAGGCAAAACAATTTCCAGGGAGAAATGCAGAGATCTGGTCATGAGAATGAGATAATATTGCAGCACTCCAATCACATGTGACAATGAAGCAAATATGTCCTTGGTGTATTTATTAAACCCTTCTCTGCTCAGTAATAAAATACTGTCACCTCTACTGATATGCAAGGTAATGGCAGAGGAAGTCTATGAAGATCCTCAGTAGTTTTGTGATAATTGGAAAGTGCGTAATATACCCATCCTAAAAGAAAAGGGTAATGTAGAACCATCCAACAGTCGAGACAGCGTGGCTAATTTACAGCCTGAATGAATATCTCATGTATTCAGGAGCTGCCCTGAAGAGTAATTGATAAAACTGGGTTCAGAGTGGAAAGACGAATGCGTTCGTCTCAAGGCTCTGCCTCAGACTTGCTCTGCAGCACCACTGTTATTTGAGCTTCTTTATACAACAACATACTGCATTTGTCTTTCTCCTCAGGCTTAAAAAGGTACATCTTACATGAACTCAATTGGAAAGAACACATCAGCAGCTTTATTCTTTGACACCACATTGGCGCTCACATTTAATGCCACCCAACTTTGAAAAAACTCTCTGCTGCTGAAGCACAGCTCTACTCTTCCAGCATTTATTTATTAATGAATATGGAGAGCATGAAAATTTGAAGATAGGTAATAATAATAATAATAAATTGTTCACAGAGACATGGACCCCACATTTCAGAGCTTAAGTCAAATTCATTACTGGGAGTGAAGAGAGGAATTTTCCTCAGTCCATTGTGGATCTGGATATGCTTCCTAGGAAGTTTCCTTACCTTTCTGAAAGCTTTGGTGCAGGCCCTTCCAGAAGCAGGGATACCTTACCAGAGAAACCACTCTCCTGAAATGGTTTGAGAACAGGTAGCTACAGAATCTGTGCATTATGTCCTCCTGTACCCATTCTTAGAGTTGTTCCCCTTGGCTGCGAAAGAGCCGGATTTAATTGCATGTTCATTCTACTGATCAATAAAGAATGGTTTCATGTTTTTCGAGATAAGGATATGCCCAATATTTAGCACTTAAAATATCACATCTAATACCACATCAATAAGCTTTGCCTTATTAACAGCAGAACCTCGAATCTGGAGCCTTTAGCCCTATAGACTGTACTTCTCATCAGTTGACTGCATGTTGGAGTATGTCTCTGCCCCAGGTCCTGCTAGAACCTGAAAACACAACCTGAGAGGAGTTCTTTAAATAAAATTGTGGTCTTTGGTAAAGATGATTCTGTTTCAGTAGGAAAAAAAGCCCCATTCATTTCTTCTTATAGTTCTAACATTCTTCTTATAGTTCTAATCTTTCAAGATTAAATGGAAACATGTCAGTACTCTGATGGCACTTGTGGATCTCATTCACCCTGACCACCCTGACCCTGCCCACAAGCTCAGGACCCCCACTGAACTTCACCCCAAAGCTGCATTGTACTTGTGCTGGTCCACACCTCCAAGCTGACATCCTGGCCTGACTTTGACCTTGCCCCATGACTATGGACTTGCCCAGTGGTCACTAGGCTGTGTCTTGTGCTGGTCACCATCACCAGGCTTGATCCTGACTCACTAATGCTTTCTCCACTTGATCTTGGCCCTGCAGCATCAGCACCACTCTGCCTGGAGATCTGAGCTCTGGGGTGATGCTAGCTGCCACATCTAGGTGTGCCCTGCTTGCCACATTGGGGGTGGTCAGAAATATTCTTCAGCAGCAGACTTTGAAACTCCATGGAATGTTTTCAAATCACGTTCTTCTGACATTTTAACAGGAAGCTTTGCAACACCAGCATGAAGCAGTGGAGCTTCTTTCAAATCTAGTATTCATGTGATGTGTCTATAGAACATTGTCCTCAGATAACCTAGGGTAGAGATAGCAAGGGATAGCTGTGTCATTAAACACAACCTCCTTCAGAAAGGGGTATTTATACAATGGGCACATGTTGTACTTTGTGGGTGACCTGACAGCCCTGGAGACTCTCCAACAAGGTATGTATACTGCTATTTTTAAGATTATGTTAAAACCTAAATGCTTATTCTTTTCCTTTTTCATTCCTCTTGTCTCTCTCTGACCTCTCTGCTTTTATCACTGTTGTTTCTTCTGTATGGAGCCTCCTAACACCAGCATCTCTGCCCATATGTTAGCACAATGGGTTGCCGTAAAGGATTAGAGTCCCACAGTTCCTGCAAGGTCACTCAACAATTCAGTTTGGAATACAGTTTTTAACAAAAGATTTGCTTTAATTCCAAGGAACACCCCAAACCAAATTATGCTTCTGTAATCCCTTACAAGTAGAGCATTTTACAGCTGCAAAATTTGCTGTTGACTCATTCATGCTGTGCTCAGGCATTAAATGAGTGAAGCTGGAAGAAAGCTCTATGTCCTTGCTGGAAGTTTTACATCATCTCTTTCACTTTATTTACAATAAGGATGCTGTCTTAGAATAGAATAGACCAGGTTGGAAGAGACCTTTGAGATCATCAAGTCCAACCAATCATCCAACACCACCTAATCAACTAAACCATGCAACCAAGCACCCCA
This sequence comes from Colaptes auratus, assembly GCA_015227895.2. Taxonomy (NCBI): domain Eukaryota; kingdom Metazoa; phylum Chordata; class Aves; order Piciformes; family Picidae; genus Colaptes; species Colaptes auratus. The sequence continues at coordinate 45,336,720 of CM037643.1, forward strand.
TCAAGTCTCCTCCTGGACACCTCCAATGATGGTGACTGCACCACCTCCCTGGGCAGCACATTCCAATGGGCAATCACTCTCTCTGTGAAGAATTTCTTCCTAATCTCCAGCCTAAACCTCCCCTGGAGCAGCTTGAGACTGTGTCCTCTTGTTCTGGTGCTGGTTGCCTGGGAGAAGAGACCAGGCCCCACCTGACTACAACCTCCCTTCAGGTAGTTGAGACAGCAATAAGGTCTCCCCTGAGCTTCCCCTGAGCCTCCTCCTCTCCAGGCTAAGCAACCCCAGCTCCCTCAGCCTCTCCTCACAGGGCTTGTGTTCCAAACCCCTCACCAACTTTGTTGCCCTTCTCTGGACACCTTCCAGCAAGTCAACCTCCTTCCTAAACTGAGGGGCCCAGAACTGGACACAGGACTCAAGGTGTGGCCTAACCAGTGCTGAGTACAGGGGCAGAATGACCTCCCTGCTCCTGCTGGCCACACTCTTCCTGATGCAGGCCAGGATGCCCTTGGCCCTCTTGGCTGCCTGGGCACACTGCTGGCTCATATTCAGTCTACCACTGACCAGTACCCCCAGGTCCCTCTCTGCCTGGCTGCTCTCCAGCCACTCTGACCCCAGCCTGTAGCACTGCATGGAGTTGCTGTGGCCAATGTGCAGCACCTGGCACTTGGATGTGTTCAATCTCCTGCCCTTGGACTCTGCCCATCTGCCCAGCCTGTCGAGGTCCCTCTGCAGAGCCTCTCTACCCTCCAGCAGATCAACTCCTGCCCCCAGCTTGCTATCGTCTTTGTTTTGTTTTGTTTTGTTTTGTTTTGTTTTGTTTTGTTTTGTTTTTTTGCTAGAAAGCAGACAGTAGGAATGGATAACACCAGTGCATACTAGGTAAAATGCTTGCATTCTAATGCATAGTTATTCAGCAGTGCCTCTCCAGGTGTTTCACAGCAGTGATCACTAGCAATTGAGCATTTTTTGCCTGGCACTTTTTCATGACTTTGCTGACAACATTTGAGTCAAAAGTAACTTTGTTGCTCATCCAGGTGTGATTCACAGAGAAAGGATGACAGAACAGTGAAGTCACAGCCCAACTCAGTGGCAAAACCAGAAGAAAATCTCAAGACTAGCTGATTGTAAAAACACTTCCATGTGGTAGGAAGACAAGGCTTGTACCATGAGGATCTTAGTGTGGAAAGGATGGAGCCAAACCTAGGACTGCAGACATTTGCCAGAGGAAGGCTATGGTGCCCAGCACTACAGGAAAGAGGGTGGGGATTTGGTGTCTGTTTTCTGCCGTGGTTTCATGCTGCTACACATAGCAGTAACTGGAACACCATCCCAGCTTTATCATTTTCCTGCTCAATGAATGCTAAAAAATAAAAAGTAACTACAAATTTTAAAAAACCAAGCCACAGCAACAAGCCCTTGCTGCATGCTACACAGCAGGCTGCTCCTCCTCATGAGATAGGGTGCTAGCCCGTACAAGAGCTACTCATCCTGCCTTTGTGCAGTTGCAACCACACCCCATTATGATAAATACAACATCACACCCTCTTCACCAGAGACTCTTTTTTTGCTTCCTCTTGTGTCAAATGTAGAAGAACTGCCTGAAAATTCACGGAATTTTCTGATGATTGGTTTCACCAGGATACTCTTCTTGCAAAAAGCTGAGAAAGCTACATAGACTCTAAGGTTAGCATATGTTAAGGGCTGTTTGATTTGAGATGCAGTTATCAGCTCTCACTCGCAAAGAGAACCCATTTAACTCACGTTAACTTGGATGGTCTGCCAAAGAGGGCAGTAAGGGTTTGTTACAGATGATGTCCACAACTGAAGAAGCACACTAGGAAACCTGTCTGGGAAACACAGCTCCTTACTGCAGTGGAGGCAAAGGGCTCCTTTCTTCTGAGTCCTTCTGCATTATTTCACTTATGTGATCCAAGATATGCCCAGGTCAATGGGAGTCTTTTCTCTGAATTGAAGGAGTACTAGCTCTCAGACACACAGACCCAGATAATTGCAGGAGAATTTCTGAGGGCTGATTTCTTCTCTTTTGTGTGAATTTAAGTGGAAGAGATTTTCCTACTCTTGGATTCTAACATATGGGCAAGTACTATCAAAAGCAGAAATCATATACTGAAACCCACTCACCATAAATACTAAGGGAATAAAACAATCACTTATGTCTTCTTCCATTTTCCACCAGTATCAGAATATATATCATATATATTAAGTGAAGCTTGCAACAGTCAGTATTAACATCCTCACTGATAACAGTCAGCATTAACGTCCTCACTGATAACTGAAGACACTGAGGAACTATGAAACCGAGTGAGTTTTGCAGAGCTGTAGAACTAGACAGTACCATTTGACATACTCTGTTATGCATAGCTCTGATGTAGTAAGTTCCACAGTTCTGCATGCACATTCACCTGCAATGCCTCTTCTCTACGTTTTAGCACAGAGCAAGGTGTTTCAAACCGCCAGGCACTCGAGTGCTTGTATTTCCATTTCAGTGGAGAAGTTTACAAACACAGTCATTTAGTCATTTTTTTTAAATAGACTTCAAATGACAAAGTGGATTTACAATTCCTTTTCCCCACAAGAAAAGACATTAAAAAAACCAAACCAGCTGAAGTTTACTGTGCATAAACCAGGGAGGCACCTGTTATAGTCCTGTCCTGCCCATATGACATTGCTGTTGGTTTTGAGTTAACTAAACCAAGGAATAAACCACTGCAGTATTTCTCTCTGCTACAAATGTGCGGGTTTGGCTGAGGAAATACTGCTCCTTTGGTATCTTGCTTGGTTTAGATGCTCTTCCTTAAGCCCAGAAAACTATCTGACTGGAATCACTTGGACTTTTGCCAATTTGGAACCATTTCTAAGCAGTACCTAGGAGACAAGAAAAAATAAGTAGCTTTCCTTACTTTCCCCTGGTAGTTTCAAAGCCGGATGCTTTGGAGTTGGCATCCTTCTGGGCACTGTGGGATGACTGCTTGAGAAGTCTGTCGGCTGTAGCTGTATCCTGGCTTGTAGTGAGCTCTTGCTGGAGGGGGACATCTCTAGCATTGCTCTGTCCCCTTTTGATGCTAGATGAGCTCCCCATCTTATCTTTGTCAAAGTCACTGTCACTGCGTCTATTTGACTGGCTTGTAGTAGAGGATGTAGGATTGGAGGTTTTCTTCACCGCTTTCATTCCCAGAGACTTCCCTGAAGATGGAAAGGGAGGTGAGGCACTCACTTCAGCAGCTTGGATCTCAGAATGGGGTGACCCCAAAACTGTGGTTGGAGATGGAGTCACATCCGAGTGACTTGTTCGGGTCTCATCACCCTGGCCTGTGTTCCCAAGCTTCCCTGTAATATTGAATCCAGTACTTCCATTCTTTAAGTGCAATAGGAGTAGCAGGAAGATTACCTCCTTCATTCTGCTGATTTGTGAATGCTACAAGCTCTCACCAAGCAAGAGGCCCTATAGCTGTTCCCTCCTCCTGACTGCTGCTCATACAATGTACCTACTCAGAGGATGCCCTGACAGGCTTTATTTTAGTAGAAAGGAAACAGGTTTTGGTGTTTCAAAACTGACTGAGGAAGCCTGGTTTCCTGTTTCTGTGGATTCCTCTGCAACCTGTGACCCCTTGGAGAGTGGGAGCCTGGCAGCCTTTGGGAGAGAAAAAGAGGTTTCTGCAGGAGACAGAAAAAAGATAAAGATTAATAGCACAGTAGAAATGTGGAAAAATATGTACTGTGAAGTAATCCTGAGGGATAAAACCTGAAATTATGAGGTAATTTTCCTTTCACATGAATGCATACAGAAAACAGAAGTGACTTGTCACATGCCTTTTGGATGGTTTGTACTAGTGACCCTTGCCTTGAAAAGAGAGTTGGCTACATAGACAAAGCTGAACATTTGCAGTGTCTTCTCTTTTTGTTTAAGTACACTGCTACCAGAAGTGGGGAGGTCATAAGGAAGAGGTTCACACTGTGCCCACCATTGTACCACAAGCCTTTGAATAAATCACTTACCTGCAGGCCACTGGCTGGTTGTGCCACATCCTGTTTGTGTAGTTCGTTTAGCGACGTGCATGAACTGTTCCCCTGGCATTGCCCGTATGTGTCTGGTATCATGTAAAACTCTCAGGTTGGAGAAAAACATACACGGGCTTGGCAGAGATGGCATATGATCGATGTGAGAGCTGGCCCTTCTGCAGCAAGGTACTTGAGGTCATCTCAAATGGTGTTAAAAGCTCCCATAGGGGCAGTTGAATCCACCCTAGATCCCTGTTGACTGTAACTGAAGTTTGGCTGCCTAGTTCACATGCAGATCCATATTTATGAACCTATAAACCCGTATCTCTACATAGGCTAGCTGAATCCCTCCCTTAGACAGGACTGAAAGGAAGATTGTGAATCACTAAGTCCATTGCTTCCCTTTTATTCTATACTTTTACAATTAATTAATTGCAATTACTATTATCCTAAAACAATATTAATTGCAGCTAAATATTGGTAACTTGACCTGCACAGAAGATCTGGGGAGATGGATATTCAGCACCAAGTGTAAAGGTAAGTTTTACAGCAGAAGGGTAGATGAATACTGGAGCAGATTATCCAGAGAGGTTGCCAGATCTCCGTGCCTGCAGATAGTCAAAATTCTACAAGACTCTGAGTAATGTGATCTAAGCCCTGCTTTGAATTTGGTTTTGAACCAGATGTCCTTTCCAATCTATACTACTCTGTGAAATCCCACTTAGTAGCTGCAAGGTTGAATATTGCAGTCAGAGGAGAAGAGAAGCAATCTTTCCTTCTCTACTGCCATTCTCCACCTCGCTGAGGCTAAAAGTTAGTTTCTTGTTGAAGGAAAAGAAAGGGTAAAGGTAATTGCTGGAGAAATCACATAGAGAAATGTAACATGGAATTTTAAAGTAGGGACAAAGCAGTAACAGGAACCAAATAGTTCTGAGAGGGTATTGTCAACCTGTTCCAAAACCTTCTAGCCACTGACACAAGTGCTACACTAAGAACTATGGATGATGGTTCCATGAAAGCATCCTTACACAGCCAGAAACAGAACAGTATCACAGTATCACAGTATTGCTAAGGTTGGAAGAGACCTAAGGGATCATCAAGTCCAACCTGTCACCACAGACCTCATGACTAGACCATGGCACCAAGTGCCACATCCAGTCCCCTCTTGAACACCTCCAGGGACGGTGACTCCACCACCTCCCTGGGCAGCACATTCCAATGGCGAATGACTCTCTCAGTGAAGAACTTTCTCCTCACCTCCAGCCTAAACTTCCCCTGGCACAGCTTGAGACTGTGTCCTCTTGTTCTGGTGCTGGTTGCTTGAGAGAAGAGGACAACCCCTTCCTGGCTACAACCACCTTTCAAGTAGTTGTAGAGAGCAATGAGGTCTCCCCTGAGCCTCCTCTTCTCCAGGCTAAGCAACCCCAGCTCCCTCAGCCTCTCCTCACAGGGTTGTGCTCCAGACCCCTCCCCAGCCTTGCTGCCCTTCTCTGGACACCTTCAAGTGTCTCGATGTCCTTCCTAAACTGAGGGCCCCAGAACTGGACACAGGACTCAAGGTGTGGCCTAACCAGTGCACTGTACAGGGGCAGAATGACCTCCCTGCTCCTGCTGACCACACTGTTCCTGATGCAGGCCAGGATGCCATTGGCCTTCTTGGCTGCCTGGGCACACTGCAGGCTCATGTTCAGGCAGCTGTCAATCAGCACCCCCAGGTCCCTTTCTGTTTGGCAGCTCTCAGCCACTCTGACCCCAGCCTGTAGCACTGCCTGGGTTTGTTGTGACTAAAGTGCAGCACCTGGCACTTGGACTTGTTGAATGTCATCCTGTTGGACTCTGCCCATCTGTCCAGCCTGGCAAGGTCCCTCTGCAGAGCTCTCCTACTCTCCAGCAGATCAACTCCTGCCCCCAGCTTTGTGTCGTCCCCGAATTTACTGCTGATGGACTCAATGCCCTCATCCAGATCATCAAGGAAGATATTGAAGAGCATTGGGCCCAGCACTGATCCCTGGGGGACACCACTGGTGCCTGGCTGCCAGCTGGCTGTGGCACCATTCACCACCACTCTCTGGGCTCAGCCTCCAGCCAGTTCCTAACCCAGCTCAGAGTGCTGCTGTCCAAGCCAGGGGCTGACAGCTTGGCCAGGAGTTTGCTGTGGGGAACAGTGTCCCAAGGCCTTGCTGAGGTCCAGGCAGACTACATCCACAGCCTGCCCCACATCCACTAGGCAGTCACCTGGGCAAAGAAGGAGATCAGGTTGGAGAGGCAGGACCTGCCCTTCCTAAATCCATGTAGGCTGGGCCTGAGCCCTTGGCCGTCCTTCAGGTGCACAGTGATTGCCCCCAAGATAATCTGCTCCATAATCTCTCCTGGCACTGAGGTCAGGCTGCCAGGCCTGGAGTTTCCAGGTTCCTCCATCCGACCCTTCTTGTGGATGGGGACCACACTGGCCAGTTTCCAGTCACCTGGGACCTCTCCGGTGAGCCAGGACTGGAGGAAAATGCTGGAGAGCGGCTTGGCAGCTCCTCTGCCAGCTCTCTCAGCACCCTAGGGTGGATCCCATCCGGCCCCATGGACTTGTGAATGTCCAAGTGGCTCAGCAGATCCCGAACTAATTCCTCATGGATTTCTGGGGCATTACACTGCTCCCTGATACCATCACCCAGTTCAGGAGGCCACTCGTCCTGAACTCCTCCTGCCTTGCTGTTAAAAATTGAGGCAAAGAAGGTGTTCAGGCCCTCAGCCTTTTCCTCATCTTCATTTACAATGTTCCCCTCCAGGTCCAATATGGAGTGCAGGTTCTTCTTCTTGCCCTCTTTTTAGCATTAATGTATTTATAAAAATGCTTTTTATTATCTTTCACAGAGGTGTTCAGCTTCAGTTCCAACTGGGCCTTTGCCTCTCTAATGTTCCTCCTACATAATCTGACAACATCCTTAAACATATCAGGAGAAGCCTTCCCCTCCTTCCAGAGGTGATACAGCCTCTTTTTTTCCCTTAGTTCCTCCAGGAGCTGCTTGCTCACCCAGGCCCAGAGCCTTCCCCTCGGCTCATCTTTTGGCAGGTGGGAACTGCCAGCTCCTGTGCCTTCACTGCGATGGCTGTTCCTCTTTTGAAATGTTTGGATAACAGGGCCTTGATTTCAGTTCCCAGGCGACAGTCTGCCCTTTTAGGTGTTCTAAATGATCAGGCTTTCCTTTTGCTACAGTTTTATCTTTCTGTTTATTGTCTCAGCAAACTGTAGGCTTCTATTGTGCAAGTAAAACAGCTTTTATGATACAATGTGTTAGAAAAGAAAGCAGTTGTGCTCCCTTTCGGAGACTGCATCGCTCATCCCTTATTCCTAGTGAGAATCTGTAAATGCCAGGGCAGAGGAGAAAGTCTGATACTCAATTTCATTTAAAGGCTAACATGAGCTACTTCATGGAAGTGCTTCTCTTCTGAGCTCCACAGTTGGGATTTTACATTAATACCAGTACTTGAAGTAGTGTTTGTTTTCCTGTCTTTTCAGAAATCCCAAGACAAAATGAGGGGTAAATTAGAATTGTCTGGATGCACAAATTAAATGCGAACCGGCTGTAAAAGAAACATCACAGCAGCTGTGTACTGTGGTTATTTACACAGTTAGAGTGCCTAGAAACAAACAAAACCTGGATCCTGCTTCAAGTGCAGAACACTGCAGGTGTTAATTCTACCTTTAAATTCAGGGAAGCAACTGCAGATTTCCACCCATAAGGCGTGGAAGAGTGTCGCTGTATAGGGGTCGGGGTAAGGATAAGGTGACGATCCGCGCGACAAGAATCAAACACAAGCAGAGCACCTAGAAGGCCAAAAAGCAAGCTCTGTTTATTCCAGCACACAACTCATATCTTGTGTGTAGTGTTAGTGTGGCTGCCTGTAATTGGTTAATGAACTTGTCTCAAGACTCTCATGGATCAGCGATAGCATTGCTCTAGTTACTTGTTAAGCTAGTCCAGGTGGCCTCCAATCTTATCTTGCGGTTTCTCATTCCCACTCAGTCTGTCTGGGGAGTTTCCAGAGTCTCATGGGAGCACAGCGATGTTTTCTCACCAGGGCTCTTCCGAGGGTTCACAGATACATCACAGTCCTCCACAATTCCCCCTTTTTGTTTTTCTGCTACAAATGTCGCTTGGATCATCTGCTGCAGGGCCCTTTGCAGCAGATTAATCAAACAGGGCAACATCAGTAACATTACCATCACAGTTACAATAACTTGGTCTTAACAATTGAAAGAAACCGGCCTGAAAATCCCCATCCTTCAAACAATCCTTCAAATTCTTGACAATCATGACCCTGAACTAAGAGCAAAAATTCTATCACACCCCTATCTTACAAAGGAGCATATCAAACAGAACCCATGTCAGGCAATAGTTAAATCACAGCAAGAAACACACACACACAATGTTCTTTTTGAGCTCAAAGGCTCAGTCTTCTCGGTAATGTCCTCCCAGCTGTTCAGCGGGACACCAAGCAGGTGCTGAAAGGACTCATCGGTGGTGTTACCGAGAGGCACAGCTTATCTTGTTTCAGGGTGTTAGCGAGTATGACCCACACATTCTTCTGTGGTAGCTTTGGAATCTGCATGACTCCTGCAGCAGTCAGTGTCCAGAGGGTGATGAAAACGCTGGTCGAAGCCATCTTGCTGGAACCCAGCGTGGTCCAGAATCTGTTGAGACACAAGCATACCCTCGTCCCCGAGTTATTAAATCACAAGGATCAGACCACCGACCTGTTTGCAGATCCCAAACCCTGACTTTAGCTCCTGAGGGCACCCTGCTGGTGGTAGCCAGGGAGCCAGAATGAGGCAGTATCGGGGGTCCCGAGAAGCACCAGAAATCTGCAAGGAATTTAGAAGGTACAGAGCTTTGTTCAGTCGAGCTTCTGGAGGATCCCTGCCATTCCCCCTTGCTGTTCTTGCAACAGTTGTTTTAATGTGCCATGTGCACGTTCAACAATGCCTTGTCCAGTAGGAGATTGCGGGATACCTGTAATGTGAGTTATGCCCCATGATTGCAGAATGAACCTTTGCAGACACGCATGCTGGACCATGGTCTGTTTTTATCTGAAGAGAAACTCCAGCGGTGGAAAGAGCTCGCTGCCAACAACGAATGACATCTTTGGCAGTCTCTCCTGTGTGAGCAGTAGCAATGATGACCGAGGAAAATGTATCAACAGACACATGAACAAATTTCAACCTGCCAAATTCAGCAATGTGAGTAACATCTGTTTGCCAGATCTGGAGGGCTCGCAACCCTCTGGGGTTAGTACCAGAATAGTGAGGAATATGCTGGCCCTGACAATCAGGACATGCGGCAACAATACCTTGAGCTTCAGCATTGGACAACTGAAACTGCCGTTTCAGAGCACGATAACCTTGATGAAAAAAATGATGAGAAGCTATTGCTTCTTGTCTGATATTTGGGATTGGTCCCATTGCTACACCTGACACAAGTGCATCTGCTTTTGCATTCCCCTCCACCAAGAAACCTGGCAAGTTTGTGTGACTCTGAATGTGCAAAACATAGTAAGGAGCACACCGTGCTTGAATCTCAGTCCATAACAGTTTTAAAACTCCAAAAAGCTTCTCCTGTTTAATGTGACCAGGGACAGCTTCATCTAAACGCTGCACTAACCCAGCCGCATAGGCCGGATCAGTGACACTGTTCCCAGGACAGGAAAGCTGCTGAAACACCACCGTCGCAGCCCTTAGCAGTCTGAGGAGAGCCACCTTGGAATCCCACGGTACTTTCCCACCGATCCCCACCATGCCACATGACAGCTGCTTTTCCTGTTTTCCCTGAGCCATCAGTGAAAACTGTGGGACCAGGCACAGGGTTAGGCTGACTCAGCTGGTTTTGTGAAAATTGGATTTGTCCACCCGTTTTTATTAATGGATGGGACGGCAGATGATAACCAATCTGACCTGTATAGTTTGCCATTGCCACTTGTAGTGCTGGATGTTAGCAAGGCACCAGTCGAAATATTCCCTTTGCACTGGTATCACAATTTTTTCTGGATCCCTTGCCAACAATTCTGCACAGCGAGCTCTTGTTGTTATAATAATCTGAGCCAAAAGCTCAAACAGGCCAGGAGCAGTGCTCTTGGTTTTAAAAGGTAAAAATGCCCATTCCAAAACATGAAGAGGATCTTGCCAGTCCGCATTGCGCTGTGCAAGCATTGCAAAAGGTATCAGATCCGCTATTAAAACAAACACTTGAATCGATACAGCCAAATCAATTCTCCATACATGCTTTTTGTGGATGGCTTGTTCTACTTCTTCAATTACCTGCTTTGCTTCTGGAGTTCAAATTCGTGGTGCAGAAATGTCTGAGTCCCCTGTGAGTAACTCTAAGAGTGGTTGCAATTTAGAGGATGTCAACCCTAGATAAGGTCGCACCCAATTAATCATTCCTGCTAATTTCTGGACATCATTCAAGGTTTTTACCTTTACTTGCAGCTGAATTGGTTGAGGCATTACTGTTTGATCTAATACTTTCATGCCCAGATACAACCATGGCTGTTGATGTTGTATTTTTTCTGGAGCAATCACTAATCCACAATTTTGTAGTGATTGTTGCGCCTCAGTTTCCATTTCAGCTAGCATTGTTTGTGAAGGGGCTGCTAACAAGGTGTCATCCATATAGTGACAACAGTAGCCTCGTGGAAACACAGCCCCAACAGGACTTAACGCTTTTGCCACAAACCACTGACAAATGGTTGGTGAGTTTTTCATACCTTGAGGTAGAACCTTCCACTGATACCTTTTGGCTGCTCCACTGTTGTTCACCGAGGGCACTGTGAATGCAAATTTCTCTATGTCCTGTTTAGCAAGAGGAATAGTAAAGAAACAATCTATTATCACAATTTCCCATTGCATTGGAATCATGGTTGGTGAAGGCAACCCTGGCTGCAAAGCCCCCATAGTAGCCATCACCTCACTGATCTTTCTCAGATCATGTAACAAACGCCATTTGCCTGATTTCTTTCTTATCAAAAACACGGGTGTGTTCCAAGGACTGTGTGAAGGTTCTATGTGTCCCATAGCTAACTGTTCCTCAATCAAAAGGTGCAGGGCAGCAAGCTTTTCATGGGTAAGGGGCCATTGGTCCACCCAGATAGGCTTTTCTGTTAGCCATGTTAATGCCAGTGTGGGTTGCATGGTGCCCTGCACTGCAACGACCCCTAGCAAAAATCCGTTGTGATTTTCACTCCCCACTGCCCCAAACAGTCTCTTCCCCATAGATTAAGGGGTGCCGTGGCCACATATGGTCTAACAGTGGCTTTTTGTCCCTCAGGGTTGGTAATCACTACAGGTTTAGCACTCATAAAACTGTTAGCAACCCCACCGAGTCCTACCACACTCATATTGTTCAATACCAGTGGCCAGGCAGGAGGCCAGTTACGCTGGGCAACGATGGTAATACCTGCTCCTGTGTCGAGTAGTCCTGTGACTTGTATCTGTGCAGGAGTAGCACAGTCCATGGAGAGCATGCAGGTCATTTGTGGCCTCTTCTCAGTAATTGTCTGAGACCATAACACCGCGGGTGGTCCTGTCGATCCGAATCCTTTGTCACCACGGATACTCTGCTCTGTTCTGGAAACACGACTCGCAACAGGTACAAGTTGAGCAATGTGAGTCCCTTTAGGAATTGTCACAGGTGGTGTTGCAGTAGATATTAGAGCACATATCTGCCCAGCATAATCAGCATCAATTACCCCCACAGGTACATCTATTCCTTGAAGGGTGCCACTAGATCATCCTATTAATAAAGCACTGAGCCCGTTACCAATTGGCCCCCGTGCATCTAAAGGCACCTTGTGTGTCCTTGTGTCTGAAATAGTTATTACATCGGCTGTGGATACATCCATCCCTGCTGATCCCCTTGTGCTGGCTGATAATTTGTCGCACAAGGTTGGACCTGCTGGGCTGGGTACGCCCTGCTTGGAAATGGATTGCTGATATTGGGGGGTATTTGTGTCACCACGCGCCCTTTCGCGTTCCTTTTCCCGTTTCCCTGCCAAGGCTGATCACTTGCATGAAATTTAGATTTGCAGCGCTTGGCATAATGACCAGGTGTGCCACAACGAGCGCAAAAAGATTTTGTCAGGTCAACTCCCAGCTGTGCTTTCACTTGCTTACAGTTAGCTTTCACATGTCCCTCTTTTCCACAGCTGAAACACCTTACTGGGCCTCCTTATTTCAAGGCGGCTGCACGTGCAGTTATCTTAAAATCAGTGCTGCCGACCTTTGAACAGGCCGTGACCATATCAGCTACAGATGGTTCACCTGGCAGTGCTTCAATAATTTTTTGGCAGTCAGCATTTGCATTGTCTTTCGCTAATTGATGACACAAAATTTGCCTGAGACTCTCATCATCAACTTGTTTCTCAATAGCAGCAGAAACCCTCTCCACAAACTGCAGAAATGGTTCCTTAAGCTCTTGTTTAATAACTGTGTATCGAGGACGTGGAGACGCAAGCTCCATCGAATTGCAGACATGCCTATTCTTTGACCCTGTTCCAGTACAGAAGGATGCCAGTGAGCTTGTGTGTTAGGATAAGAAAACACAGGTCCTGTGCCCATGAGAGCATCTGCCCCCACACCTCGCAGAACATCGTTTTGATCCCTTTGCATGTTTTCTATTGCAGCCTTTTCAGCTAATTTTTCCCAGCTAGTTTCGAATACTGAATAGGCTGAAAAATGATCTGCGCAAGGTGATGAATGTCAGACGGACACAGCAAATCAGTGTCTATGACACGCACAAGCTGCATAGTTTCATTGGAATTGACACCATACTTTGCTACTGTGGATCGCAAATCCTGTACGACTTTCCAACCCAAACCCTGATGATTATCCTGCTGCCCCGATCCCGGAGCCGCTTTTTCCACAGGGAAAGCCATAGGATCATCTGAAACACCCATAGGAATTCTCCTCTGTTCTAACCGATAAATGTGGCGCATCCAAGATTTCCACCAAATCCCAGTCACCCACAGCAGCAGCTTTCTGGCGAACTTGCTGCCAAAATCTTGCTGCCGAACGCGGAGTAACAGTCACACTGCAGGGAGGCAAGGTCCAAGGTGCAGACCGACGCCCACCCCCCTCTCGGTTCTCAACATTCTTTCTCACGGCCACAGTCACACTATGATTTACTGCTTCCCCCTCACTCTCGTCCTCGCTATCAGATGGCAGAGGGGGTAGTTGCTGTTGTAAAGGCAGTTGCTGGTGTGAAGTCTGTAGATTATTAAACTGATTACATTCCTCCTTTTTCACATGTCCTTTCAGCTGCTCTCTCAGGGATTGATAAGCCAATGGCATTTTCACAAAGTCATTGGGACTTTTCCAATTCATCGGGAACTTAAGTTGATCATTAGGAGAAAGCTGCTTCTCAGCAGCGCTTGTTCTGTGCTGCGCTGTTGAATCTACTTCTGAGCAGCCAGACGAGGCGGGGCCAGAGGGTGCAGAGGGTGCCGGCATGTCCTCTACTGATTTATTCGTTTCCCCTATAGCCAAATTATTCCCTTTCTCCTTCAATCCCCCCATCATTTCCTCTTCTTCCTCCTCCTGCTCCTGCTTAAGATCTTTTAGTGCATCATGAAGCAGGCGCCAGGTAATTGCCATATCAACCAGTTCCTTGTCTCCTTTCGAGATAGCATCCCACAAGTAACTACCTAGCTTGTGCCAGGCAGGAACGCTGAAGGCTGTAATGGAGGAAGGCTCAAAACCTTGCTGCTTGCCCCATAAGAGTAATTTTCTTAAGTTGAAACCATTAACTTTTAGACCCCTATGTTTCAATAATGATTTCCAGGTTCCAAGGACTAAGTCCGCATCTTGTGTTAATTTCTGACCCATTATGTTCCCAGGGGCTCACCTACCTCACCCGGGCAGGTGTCAAGGTTCAGGTCCGGACCAAAAAGCAGTATCCCACTGCTCTCAGCTACACTGGGCACCGTCACCGTTGCCGCAAGCACCTGCAGCCAAAAACGTCTTCAAATCACTTCTTGGATCTTCACGTCAGGGTCACCATTTGTCGCTGTATAGGGGTCGGGGTAAGGATAAGGTGACGGTCCGTGTGACAAGAAGCAAACACAAGCAGAGCACCTAGAAGGCCAAAAAGCAAGCAATGTTTATTCCAGTACACAACTCATATCTTGTGTGTAGTGTTAGTGTGGCTGCCTGTAATTGGTTAATGAACTTGTCTCAAGACTCTCATGGGTCAGCGATAGCATTGCTCTAGTTACTTGTTAAGCTAGTCCAGGTGGCCTCCAATCTTATCTTGCGGTTTCTCATTCCCACTCAGTCTGTCCGGGGAGTTTCCAGATTCTCATGGGAGCACAGCGATGTTTTCTCACCAGGGCTCTTCCGAGGGTTCACAGATACATCACAGTCCCCCACCGAAGAGTCTAGCTTTCGGTGGCTGGTGGCTTTCATTACAACAGTGCTTATTTCCCTGTCTGAATGCTGCAAAATGAAACTTCGTTGTTAATGTGATTTTATTAGTATATGTCTCGACTGATGATAAAATTGTTTGAAATTGGTTTTATTTAGAAAAACAGTGTGGAGCTGTGAGAAACTCAGGACATCCATTTTCAGATGGCTGCATACTGGATCTGAATCCCAAGCTCATTTTAGATTGTATTTCAGCATTAGGTCACATCCAAGTGCCGCTTGTTTCAGTACAAACTGAACCTAGCAAGAGATAAGCACCTGGATGCATTTGCTGAAGCCTAGGCAGAAAAAAGTTCAAAATTACCTTGAAAAATCCCACTCCACATGCTACCTGCTCCCCTGTGCCTACATTCATAGGTACCAGAGTTCCTGAAATCCCTGCGTGTGGGGCCAGCCTCATGGCCTTTTGCTGTAAGGTACGAAGGCTGACCTTGGAGCAGCAACTGGATCTCAGGTTCCTAAGCTTTGCTCCCATCCTAAAGTCTACAGTCAAACTTGCTATTGTACACACATACTTCCACACAACGAGTCTTGACTTTTATACATATTGGCATATTCAGCAGCAGGGATGGAGAAGCTCTCACCTTCCATGAGAGCACAAGATGGTAAAAGAAGTGGTTTCCTGTGAGGCAGAAATAGAATCTGAAGATGCAGCTGCCCTCCTGGGGGGCATTGAAATCAGCAGGCTCCATTACATCAAAAAGCAGAACTCTTTGCTCACAAGAGTTATTCTTTTTTGGTGCTGTGGTAGAGAGAACAGCAAATATTTTCAGGGTCACAGCTGTGCCTCTCCAGATAAGGCAGGATGAAGCCTGAGTAAGCTGACCAAAGTGTGGGATTTAAAAACACATTTAACATCTTCCAATGTCATACGCTGTGATTTCAGACAGATCTCTGCTCATCTCATTGACCAACTTGAACCATCTTCAGGGACTTTCAACTCACTCCAAACACTGTAAAGGGAGCATCAGATTTGTTCTTTTCTGCAGTTATCAGAATGCATAACCACTTAGCTACTGTGGATTCTCCAGATTGTTTAACAACTTCTATAAGCTCACCTCTGCTACTCAGCCATGGTCTGTCTCATAGCTCACTTATCATCCTCACTCTTTTGGGTTTAACTGGTAGTAAGGCCATCCTGTTTTAGAGCAGTCCAAATCCATGGGATTAGGCACTCCAGATCTAGTAGACAAGAATATTTCTTCATAAAACTCAATGCAGGAAGTTCACATTTTATATCTAAAATAAGATTCAACGAATCAACAAAATTTCTTTAGGTTTATTTTTGTTGTGCAACACAGAGCACTCTGTTCCTCGCAGAAAATAACTCTGTTATTACTTTGCTTAGAATAGTAGTAACAGCAAGAATCGTTACTTGGTGTAGAAAGGACATAGCAGCAGAAGGATTTCCCAATTAAAGCTCAGTGTGTGAAGTTTGCACGATTACAGCATGAGTTGTTAGTGGGTTTGGTGGCTTATCTGCAAAATAGATCCAGCTAAGGCAGGGAGTCATATTACATCATCAGCATCACTCTTGATCAACCTAAGTAAACAAAATACCCTACGGTATTTGAGTACAGTTTGCTGAGGTGACATACAATAGCTGTGATTTTAAAGTGTATTCCAATATATTCTTTCCTTTTGCCTGTAGGCAAGTTTTCAGCCTTTAGAAACATTAATGTATCAAAAGCATCTTTTAAAAGGGAATTGTGGCAGCTGGTGAATGAGACAGTTCTCTGCTTTGGCCTAACTTCAGCCCATCCTTGAGGCAAAGCTGGCATCAGGTAAACAGGAATTGGCAATGATCTGGATGGCTTGTTTAAAAAAAACCCTGTGACCTCTTCCTAGAATTTCCTTTCTAGTTGTGATTTTGATATGCAGGCATACCAAAGAACACTGGATTTTCCTAAAACAAAAGAAATAACTCACTAGGCCAGAGCTCCAACCTTGGCCATTTCCTTCCCTGTCCTGCCTCCCAAGTGTGGTAGAGGCACTGATCTTTGGTGAGCATTGTAGATCCTTATGGCAGCCTCTGGGGGATGGTGCTTTTAGATCCCACAGTAAGAAAAGCTTGGGTAGTCCTTCAGGAGAATGGGGCAAGCTGGAGGCTCTGTAATCAGTTCTGAAGGACAGAAACTTCCTGGATGCACTTTTCATCTGTCCAGTAGTGTGACATTCCCACACATATCTGCTACTGACACAGCTTCGTTTGCAACACCCTGTGAAAAACAAACTGGTGCTGCTAGAGATAAGTGCTGAGAAGCTCTCATGCTAGCTTGTGCCCTTGTGCAGCTATCAATAATATTCTGTGGAAACTAAAAGGAAGCCGGGGCTTCAGCTACAGACAAGAGAAGGAAGAATTTCCTCTCTTGAAAGCACTCCTTCATAGCTGTGCTGGGCTGCTTTCCGACAGCTGAAGGTGGCTGCACAAGGAGGCACCAACCATCCTGAACAGCAGCACTGCAACTAACCAGCGAAGCAGCACTTGCTGAACTTCGGAAGCAGCCAAGCCCCTGGGCATTCACATTACGCTACTAATTCCCCTGGAGCATGAATCGTCTGTTCTGCAGAGCCTGGTGCTAACGGCTGCATTCAGCACGCGTGTCTCTTCCCTTTGGCAACAATGGCTACTTAGTTTGGCTGGGGTTTTGTTCAGGTGAGTAGGGAAGGAGATTGGGATGCTTCCACTACAGCTTTGGTAGCACAAAGAAAGGAATAGTGAAGGGCAAGAGAGGTGACTGAAGAGGAATAGGACATCAAAAGGAAATTAAGCTGACAAGCAAATTGAGGCAAAGAACAGAGAGATAATTACAGATGTAGTGACACCTCTGGAAGTGAAACTCACTATTAAAATTCAGATTTGCAACTTTGATGTAACTTTCTTAGAGCTTGGAGTTGGTTTTCATGTCCAGGTTTTTTGTGATATGAATGAAATAAAAGACTTCCAGAAGTAGAACACCAGAATACAGCCTGCACTGCTTTGTCTCCAGAGGATTCTCCAAGGAAGTCCCTCTCCTTCCTATATTGTCTGCCTGTTGCAGAGTGCAAAGAAACAGGGAAATGGATAAATAGAATACACACCAGAATTGCTGCTAGCCTCACAAACCTGAGGTGAGAGTCCAGAGTAAGGAGAGACCCCTTTGCACCCTTGCTTTCTTGTTTCCATTTCCTTTCTCGTATTTTCTGAACATAGTAAAGGATAGCCAGGGCATTTCAAAAGTAGCAGCCGGAAACGACCCATAATTAATAAAACTGGTGACTCTATCAAGCTGCATAAGCAGCAGCTCACAGTTTGCTATGTCTTCATGCTGGAAAAACCAGACTAAAGTGGTAGTTGATGTTCCTTCCATCGTGTGTTTCTTATAACTGCTGTTTCCATGGCAAATATACAGATTTGGCTTCCTACAGCCACACTTCTATCACTTTTCTTGTAGATATGTATTTCATGAGAAAACAGATTTCATTCCCCACTCCCTGAGCAGCTCAGTCACAGCTCCTTTAAGAGACATTTGCTTCTTTTAAACAGAAGGAACCTTGTGCCAGATATGCAAAGAAGAAGTCTTAATGGATACAATCAAGGAAAAAAATCAGCTATAAAAAGTCTGCATGTGATTCCCTAAGACCACAGGTGTTCTGCTCATGAGGTTTTGCTTTTCTGCATTTTGCTCCTCTGAGGTACCTATGGGTTGATTCAGTTTTCATTATTTTATACACAGAATTGCTGTTTCTGTTTTCCAGAGCTGAGGCCTCAGTGTTGCAACTGGTAGTGCACAGATAAGATTCAGTTCTTCCATTATGCATCAGCTATGGTCTTGTGTCAGAACTCTGCCTGGGGCATTTGAGACGGTTTAATGGGATAGAAACCTAAAAGGGAAGGTGATAGATAGTACAGCTGTAGACATTTCAGTATGCATAAATTTAAATCTAGGCTTCTCCAAACTTCTGTCTCCTCATTTTTACTGCTGCACTTAAGCTGTCCAGGTTTATTTGGATACATGACTAGAGCTGGTAACAGGGTGGGCGTGTGAATTGCTCAGGAATAAATATGTCAGTCCCTAGTCTTTGTAGTGATCTTTGGTTTGATAACGATGTTCTAGCTCAGTGGAGAAAGAAACTTTATTTGCCTGGTGTTTCCCAGCTGGCATCTCTGTGGCTCAAAGTGTATTCGGTCAGGATATGGTAGTGTTTTCATTTCATTTAGATGTGGCTCAGGGATAAGCTGAGTCCCAGAACTGAACCACTTAGCTGGAGGATCTGTAAAAGTAAAAAGTAGCTCCAGAATGGAGCAATCCTGTGGCAGGGAGATGCTTTTCTAGCTGGATCTTTAAGCAGGTTTTAATATGAATAGGAGCTGAGGGGCGTGGAATGCCTACACAAGAGATTAATATAACTTGCGATGACTGGCTGGAGCCAATTTCCAACACAGATTTTCATTTAACCTGCATAGACATTGCTTTATTATCTTGTTCTTCCTTTCCCTCTGCTTATAAAGATACTTGGGGATCTAAGTTCCTTAAGATTTGGCGTTTGAAGGTAGGGCAAATTACCTCCACAGGCGTTCAGTGACATCGTATTTTAATTTTCCAGTCAGAAAACGGTGTACAGCCATGAGAAAAGCCACGGATTTGTCAGCAAAGGTACACCGAAGCAGCTGAAACTTGCTCTTCATTGTGGCCTTTGGCATGAGAGTTTCAAAAAGATTCCACTCATCCTTAAAACCTCACATTCTGCTACTCTATGGGGCCAGGGGGTTATTTTCCTGAAAAATATGATAATATGGGAAAGTTATCTGTGTGGGAGGCTTCTCAAAGCCCTCTGATCTTGCAACAGGAGGATGTTGTTCCAAGCTCTAGGAGTGAGCCCTCTGCTATTTATAAAGAAACTTTCCTCATATGGAAAATAGATATGAGAGACTTTTCTCTGAGCCACACAATTAATTCTATTCCTAGAAAATTAGTTGGCAGTCCTGACATGTCCTGGAAGAAAAGAAAAAAACCCCAAACCCAGGAGGGCAACAGCAAGCTCTTTGTTTAATCTCCAGTTTGAGAAATTGTAGGGGTTTTGTAGTGACTCATGTTTCCCTTGGAACCAAGAAGCAAAGGGTTGACTAATATGCTATGCCATAGCTGCTGCAGCTGGGAGTTCAGAGCTGGACTGGAGCCTGAAGGAGCCTAATTTAGAAAGTAATGAGCTCTGGGAGTGAGTACTAAATCTAAATGTTTGTATGTGTGCTTATGTGTAGTAGTCACTGCACAGTAACTGCTACATGAGTGCTTGGAGTTGAAAGGTCTCTCTTTGCTGTACCAGTAGGAGGAAAAGTGGAGGTCAAGACAGGGTCAGAGGAGGTAACAATGAGCAGCAATGGCCACCAGTGATTTCACAGGGAAAAGCTGGAAGCCTTGTACCAAGTGTATGAGCACATTTTCTTCCTTCTTGCTCTGGTTTCTTTGTTTGGTTCACTTTTCAGACTGAATGCCCATGCCCATGCCAGTACTCCACATAAGAAATAGATTACAAAAATAAATAAATGAAATCTTGTTTCATCAAAATGCTTGGGGCTTGCTGCTGTTAGAAAGTCCACACGTGAATAACGTGTGTCTTCCATTGCCACAGCAGCCACTAGTGGGGAAAAGATGAAAGAGAAATAAAAGGCATAGAAACACATCGAATAGCTGAGAACAGGTTTTCAAAAGAAAAAAGTCCTCACAAACCAAACCAAAACAATGACCAATGCCAAATCACTCCCCTTTGCAAGCTAAAGAGTTTCCATTTCAAAGCTTTCTGGGAAGCTCTTTTCCTCTCCTGTCAGCTGTGCTAGAACAGCGATGCCTTGAGCCTGCTCTGTTTCACCAGGTGTAGCTGAAAGGGCCAGCTGCTAGCAGATCTTCCAGCAGCTGAGCAATGGAAGACCACAGTATGCACATAGCACCTTGTCCTACAGGAGGTACCACAGCGTGTGCCTGTCCGCCTGCTTTCTGGGGTGCCTTTAAATGCTTATGGAAAGATGGGTCAGCTGCCCTGCACCTTGCCAGGAAGGCACTGAGATTTACTCGTTTTGCAAAATATTCAGAACTGGGAAAGAATAGGGAAAGGCATTTTCCAAGTATCTGACAATGCTGTTCAAACCTGGGGCAGGAGCAGCGAAGTCGCTTTGGGAATGCAGCCTCTTAGAGGGCACGATGTGAACCCAGTTTGGGCTGGATCATTGGAAGAATTCAGAGAACCTTCCCTTCAAGATTAAGTCTAGAGGGAAGAGGAAACATCGCTTGCCTAAACCTCTGGGGTTTCACTGGAAGTCATGTTGATGGGCCATAAGCACCAGGATCTTTCAGAGACCTAGAAACAATAGAACAGCCACCGGTTTAGCCATCTGCTTCCTGGCCTGGGACAGAAGTGACCTGGACATCATGCATTGTACTGTAGTGAATATACCAAGTGAGAAACACCGTGGAACTTTTCTCTGTGATTTTAAGCTCTTCCAATCTAATTTTAATAGAGAGAGAAATCCTGTCCTGCTCTTTCAACATCTGCAGAGTTTCTTTCTTCACTGACTCTACTGTATTGTGCAAGTGTCTTTCCACTCCCAGGGGATGCTGGAACTCCGAGACTTTGTGGACTGATTATTTCTCTCTCTTCTCTTTATTTTTCCATTCTGAGGAAGGTAGGTGAGCTAGATACCTCTACCAAAAAGCATCTCCAGAGTTCTGGACGCTTCTGGTTTCCTTGATGCTTCGTTTTAACTCATTTCACCCTACAAGCAACTAGCTAAGGGCCAGGTAACTATTGCTGACCTTGTTTTAGTGTTTGCTTAGCTTTGTGCAGTGGTGTGATGTGACACTTGTTGTTGTCTGTACTTAACACATGGCATTAGCAAGCAATGTATTGAATGCATTATTTATGATCCTCAAATTAAATGAGGTGTAGAGGACAACAGGCATAGGATGAGAGCAGGAATTTTAAAGCACAGGTGAAGTATCGTGTCAGTAGATCCACAACACAGCACTGGTCAATTATTAGTTATCAAAGGAAAGTAACCTTGGCAGCTGGGTACAACCAGTTCTAGTGGTAAGGTGAAAGAACAGAGAATTAGTATATAATGTGCTAGGCACACAAACGTGGCTGTAACATGATACCAGAAACCACGGAAGAAACAGCAGAATGCAGATGTGAGCAAAGGTAAAAATTATTCCAATCCCAGATTCTGAGGTGAGAAGGAAGAATTCACATCCCACTTATTCCAGCAAGGAGATGCTGACTGTGTTGTAATAACATGTCCCTTGCCTGAAACCACCAACCCTTCCAACCCAAGCGGCAGTGCAAGGGTGAGCACAGCGGCAGAGCCAGGGGCAGGCCCTGTAAGCTTGTGTAGATAGCATTTTTAACTGGGTGTCATTTGAACTGGATACGTATTATTGTAACTGGACTAATTACAGCTCAATTAAACTCACTTCCTGGTTTGCATAAAAGGTGTATTCCCCTTTTTGCTCATGGATTTGGAGTATAATGATGGAGAATTCAGGCAGTTTAGTCTTTAATATGGATGCAACAAGCTGGTAACACAGTGCAGAGCAGAGTCTGCACTGTGAAGTAGCAGACTGGAGGCAGCAGGGGAAAAAACATCAGTGTGTGCTGCAGTCCAGCACCTCACTTGCCAGTAACTGGGGCTGTCACCTGATTCCATCTGCTGGAGCTGGGGGTTCAGTGAATGAATTCCTAGCAAAAGGCCTCACTGTCAATGACGTGTGTTGGTGGTGGAAGTACAAAGGAAATGCGGCAGAGCAGGGCAGGCTCTGTGCCCAGCTTCCTGGGGCTCCATGGTTCCATAAAGTGGGTTGTGTGGTCTGCTGGGAAATAACAGGCTTGACAAATTTATGCGGCACAGTAAAATGAAATGATGATGACCTACTCCTGGCTTTTCAAACCCCTTTATCTGAGATGTGCATTTTACTGTGACATGGCAGGCTGGGGCCTATGGTGCTTGCTTATGATTGTGTGAGAGCTATGCTCACCCTCTGCAATAAGAACGTTTTCCCCTAGGATCTCTGTTTCAATTTCTGTATGTTCTGCTTCACTGTTGGTTTGCTACTGCCAGCTACAGTTCCTGAGTTGCAGTCAGTCCTGACTGATGAATTTGTGAGGCAGGGTCAGGAAAGAGAGCTGTACTTTGGGATGGGAGTGGTTGCTGTGCAACAAAACGTGCAGATCCATAGCAGCCAGTTCCAGCCTTCCTACTTGGGTAGGCACTGAAAGACATGTAAAAAACAGTGGAACACCTGACTGAAGGTGCATTGTGATGCTGAGCAACCCACAGTGGCAGGCATGTGATGAACTGAGTTAGTGCCCAGAATCTGTGTATGTGTAGAGCTTCAGGACATAGCTCAGTGGTCACAGTAGTTGGGTTAGGGTTGGCCTTAATAATCTTAAAGGTCTTCTCCAGCCTTCATGAGTCTGTGGTTCTATACTCCCTTTATTGTGCCCCAGTATTCAGCCTCACTGCTGTCTGGATCAGGTGTGGGGTGGCAGTGTGTCACAGCTCCCCTAGCCTGAGTGCTGGATATCCTTCTTTGGACCACCAGTGAACTAATGGAGAGGCTGCAAGGTGGCTAGAGCCCTGTGATTTGACCAGGTTTACATTTTTGTTCTTTTCCCCACTTTGTATGGTGAACTTTAAGACAGTAAAAAAGGAATGAACCACTTCTTCATCCAAAGAGGAGCAGCAGGGGGAGCCTCAGAAGTCCAATCAACTCTGTTTCTGTAGTCTGTCTCTATGTATGTTTGTAACTCTTTTTCTTTATAACATATGGAATGCCATTAAAAATGAAAGTGTGGTTGCTCTTGTACATCTGGGCATACTGCAGACATGATGTGAGGGAAACATTAATTAGATATAATTTTAATATAAATTACAGTAACTATGATTTTCATTACCCTGTAATTTCATCAGGTTCTCCTCTAACTCCAGTCTGCTTAACCTGGGCTGTGGTCATTTTCCTGTATGCACAATAAATGGGACATATGGGCTTACAGCAGTGTGAGACACTAAACTCTTGTCTCTTCTGATGTGATTCAACAAAGATAAAATCACCTTTGCTGCTTGCCCAGGCAATAGTTGATGTGTGTTTGGGCAGAGCCGCTGGAATGACGCTTGGGCAAGGTGCAAGGATAAAGATTGCTCACTGGACTACAGCTGGCCTGACAACAATGGACCGAGGTCACTGCTATCTATACCTTCGGGAATAACCTCCTAACCCTAACCCACCCCCCAGCCCCCACCTCCCCAACCCCTGTCCAAACACAAAGGAATACACAGGAAGATTTCCTGGGGAACAATACCTGGACACTTACCTAAGGACAATTTCCTGGGCTCTTCCCCTCTCCCACTGAGACAAGCCATGATAACGTTAGTGCAATAGTCTGCCTTCAGATTGCTTTGGCTCAAATTTCTGTATAAAGAAAGCCTTACTCCTTCTCAATAGCTAAGTTCGTGGGGTTTTTTGTTCTGGGGTTTTTTGTTGTGGGTTTTTTTGGTTGGTTGGTTGGTTTGGGTTTTTTGGGTTGGCTTTTATTGTCTCCTGCAGAGGGAACATTGTTTCAATACAGTTTCACAGAGATTTTCACTTTTGTCCCCCATAAAATTATCAAGTCTGCATTATGATGTCTTGTCCTTGAAGTCTATACCTCTCCCTTTGAATTTCAGCTAACTCTGGTGGGATCAAGACTATTTGTGAAACAGGATATGATTGTGAACAGGTATAAAAGGGAGATGATGAAATCAACATGTACTAATACATTTTCTATGGCTGCTTAAGTTAGCTGCTCTTATGCCCTTTTTTCTGTATTGCAATCATCAGGCTTCATGGGGAGCAGTCATCTCTGGTGGGACAATACTCATCAAAAAGATGAAAACACATTATAGGTGCAACCTTCAGACAGTAAAAGTAGTTAACTGGAGAAATCATTTGTGGTGAAAATGCAGCTGAGCCTCTCTATTTGTGAGGGTCCTGAGGGCATGAAATGGCCTTCTCCCCCCTGCACAGCCTCACCTGCCCCCACTTGAGCACCAGTACCCAGCCTTAACCCCAGCCCTCTAGTGGAGTGACCGATGCCACTCTTGTTCCCTTGCACTGCTCTGGTTGTCCTTTAGCTACCAGGAGCCTGTGCTGCCACCAGCCCTGTCCTGCCTCTTGGCAAGGTCCATAGCAGAGCCACTCTGCATACCATCCCACCCCTTCTGTGTGGGGCAGCCCTCATGCCTGCTGCTCCTGAATGATGAAGTCAAGTAACGCTTTGGGGACTGGGACCAAGCTTAAATAGGACTCATAGATTTTTGTAGAGAGCGTATGGGATGGGGGCCCCAAATTAAGTTATTCTCTCATTAGCCCTGCAAACATTCAGACAGCTTCTCTAGGATACCCTGAGATCCAAAATGTTTGTTTGTTTAAAGACTGTTCCCTGTTCAGAAGGAGCTTTGTTGCAGTGAGGCAGCCCTGTCATGTGCACCCTTGTAAATCTGGAGACAAGCCAGAACTCAGAACTGAACAGAAATCTCACACTGAAGATGGTGACAGTCTGATCATGCACAAAGAAAATTACACATTTGATCTTGGAGCATTCACCCAAATACTAAGTATATTGTCTAAACCATAATTCAGGATTTGAGACTTTTTCCATCTGCCTACTGTGATTACAGATTGCAGACGGACAGTCTGAATGTGATGGAGACAGAGAATTGGGAAAGCCAGAGCAGTTTGAGAGAACAAGGCTTCCTGAGAGACAGCAATGGATTTAGCATTCTTGGTATAACCAGCAGAAGAGTGTTGAGCAATAGAACAGCAGGATCCTGGTGCAGCAGCTCTTTGTAAAGAGAGAGAAAGATGCTTCCTGCAACAAAACCCTATCGACCTAAGTCCACAGAGATAGGATTGTTCTTCTAGATGACAATATGGTGAAGACCAAACATGGTTTTTTCAATGTCTGCACAGGCATATGTAGAAAGACATGAATCTGCTGGAGAGAGGCAGAACAGTCTGTGAGCCTGTACAGCAAAACTCAGCCCTGCTTAGAGACTCAGTTGTTGTACAGCTTCCAGACCTAAGCAAGCCTGAGTAGCAACAAAAGGGCCCTCTTGAGCCAGCAGTATTCTGTCTTTGCAGGTTTGGCTAGGGAAAAAGTTATCTTGTTTGTGTTGCTGCAGCCTGTCTAAAACTGGTAGTGGGTCTAATTAACAGAGCAGGTGAGAGTAGTCTTGCCTGCTCCCTTGTCTTGCCGCACTTCACCTTAATGTCATGGTTTAACATCAGTCCAACCATGAGCTAATGCTACCAAATCTGGTGATAAACCACATTCCTCAGCACCACATCTACGTGTGTTGTAAACACCTCCAGGGATGGGGATTCAACCATCTGCCTGGGAAGCCTATTCCAGTGTTTGAAAACCCTTTCAGTGAAGAGGTTTCTTCTAATGTTCAATCTCATCCTCCTCTGGTGCAATTTGAAGCCACTTCTCATTCTACCACTTGTTAGTAGGGAGAAGAAACAAACATCCACCTGAAGTTCCCCTGGTGCAGCTTGAGACTGTGTCCTCTTGTTCTGGTGCTAGTTGCCTGAGAGAAGAGACCAACTCCCTCCTGCTACAACCTCCCTTCAGGTAGTTGTAGAGAGCAATGAGGTCACCCCTGAGCCTCCTCTTCTCCAGGCTAAACAACCCCAGCTCCCTCAGCCTCTCCTCACAGGGCTGTGCTCAAGGCCTCTCCCCAGCCTTGTTGCCCTTCTCTGGACACCTTCAAGTGTCTCGATGTCCTTCCTAAACTGAGGGGCCCAGAACTAGACACAGGACTCAAGGTGTGGCCTAACCAGTGCTGAGTACAGGGCAGAATGACCTCCTTGCTCCTGCTGGCCACACTGTTCTTGATGCAGGCCAGGATGCCATTGGCCTTCTTGGCCACCTGGGCACACTGCTGGCTCATGTTCAGCCTACTATCAATCAGCACCCCCAGGTCCCTCTCTGCCTGGCTGCTCTCAGCCACTCTGACCCCAGCCTGCAGCTCTGCATGGGGTTGTTCTGGCCACAGTGCAGCAACTGGCACTTGGATTTGTTGAATGCCATCCTGTTGGACTCTGCCCATCTGTCCAGTTGGTCAAGGTCCCTCTGCAGAGCTCTCCTACCCTCTAACTGATCAACTCCTGCCCCCAGCTTGGTGTCATCTGTAAATTTGCTGATGACTGTCTCAATGCCCTCATCCAGATCATCAAGGAAGATATTGAACAGGATGGGGACCAGCACTGATCCCTGGGGGATGCCACTGGTGCCTGGCTGCCAGCTGGCTGTGGCACCATTCACCACCACTCTCTGGGCTCAGCCTCCAGCCAGTTCCTAACCCAGCTCAGAGTGCTGCTGTCCAAGCCAGGGGCTGACAGCTTGGCCAGGAGTTTGCTGTGGGGGATGGTGTCAAAGGCCTTGCTGAAGTCCAGGCAGACTACATCCACAGCCTCCCCACATCCACCAGGCAGTCACCTGGGCATAGAAGGAGATCAGGTTGGTCAGGCAGGACCTGCCCTTCCTAAATCCATGCTGGCTGGGCCTGATCCCTTGGCCGTCCTTCAGGTGTGCAGTTATTGCCCCAAGATGATCTGCTCCATCATTTTCCCTGGCACTGAGGTCAGGCTGCCAGGCCTGGAGTTTCCAGGTTCCTCCATCCGACCCTTCTTGTGGATGGGGACCACACTGGCCAGTTTCCAGTCACCTGGGACCTCTCCAGTGAGCCAGAACTGGAGGAAAATGCTGGAGAGCGGCTTGGCAGCTCCTCTGCCAGCTCTCTCAGCACCCTAGGGTGGATCCCATCCGGCCCCATGGACTTGTGAATGTCCAAGTGGCTCAGCAGGTCCCGAACTAATTCCTCATGGATTTCTGGGGCATTACACTGCTCCCTGATACCATCACCCAGCTCAGGAGGCCACTCGTCCTGAACTCCTCCTGCCTTGCTGTTAAACATGGAGGCAAAGAAGGTGTTCAGGCCCTCAGCCTTTTCCTCATCTTCATTTACAGTGTTCCCCTCCAGGTCCAATATGGAGTGCAGGTTCTTCTTCTTGCCCTCTTTTTAGCATTAATGTATTTATAAAAATGCTTTTTATTATCTTTCACAGAAGTGGCCAGCTTCAGTTCCAAACTGGGCTTTTGCCCAGGTGGCCAAGAAGGCCAATGGCATCCTGGCATGCATCAAGAATAGTGTGGCCAGAAGGAGCAGGGAGGTCATTGTGCCCCTGTACTCTGCACTGGTTAGGCCACACCTTGAGTCCTGTGTCCAGTTCTGGGCCCCTCAGTTTAGGAAGGACATTGAGACACTTGAACGTGTCCAGAGAAGGGCAACGAGGCTGGGGAGAGGCCTTGAGCACAGCCCTGTGAGGAGAGGCTGAGGGAGCTGGGGTTGCTTAGCCTGGAGAAGAGGAGGCTCAGGGGAGACCTCATTGCTGTCTATAACTACCTGAAGGGTGGTAGTATCCAGGAGGGGGTTGATCTCTCAGGCAACCAGCACCAGAACAAGAGGACACAGTCTCAAGCTGTGCCAGGGGAGGTTTAGGGTGGAGGTGAGGAGAAAGTTCTTCACTGAGAGTGTTGTTGGCCCATTGGAATGTGCTGCCCAGGGAGGTGGTGGAGTCACCATCCCTGGAGGTGTTCAAGAGGGGATTGGACGTGGCACTTGGTGCCATGGTCTAGTCATGGGGTCTGTGGTGACAGGTTGGACTCGATGATCTTTGAGGTCTCTTCCAACCTTGGTGATTCTGTGATTTCTGTGAACATCCTTAACCATATCTCTAGTTGCTTCCCCCTCTTTCCAAAGGTGATACAGCCTCTTTTTTCCTTTAATTCCTTCAGCAGCTGCTTGCTCATCCAGGCCCAGAGCCTTCCCCTCTGCCCATCTTTTCGCACATGGCACATCCTGTTGCTGTGGCTTCAAGAGCTCCTGTTTGAAGTAGCTCCAACCATCCTGGACCCCTTGGTTCTTAAGGGCTGCTGCCCAGGGTACTTTCCAAATACGTTGTTTGAACAAGTTGAAGTTTGCCCTCTGGCAGTCCAACGTGAGGGTTCTGTTGGTGCTCCTTATTTCCCTGCATAATGAAAACTCCACTAGCTCATGGTCACTGCACCCCAGACAGCTTCCTGCCATCACATCTCCCATCAGCCCTTCTCTATTGGAGAGCAGCAGGTCAAGCAGAGCCTGACCCCTGGGAGGCTCACTTAACAGCTGCAGCAGGAAGCTGTCCTCCATGCGCTCCAGGAACCTTCTGGACTGCCTCCTCTCTGCTGAATTAAGTTCCCAGCAGATATCTGGCAGCTTAAAGTTACCCACAAGGACAAGATCTGATGATCTTGAGACAGCCTCCAGTTGCTTATGGAATATTTCATCAGTCTCTCATCTTGGTTGGGTGGTCTATAACAGACTCCCACCAGGATTGTTAGGCCTCCCTCTGAGTTTAATCCACAGGCTCTCAATTCTTTCATCCTCCACTTCAAGCTCTGTGGCATCAAGCAACTCCCTAATATACAGAGCCACCCCTCCTCCTCTTCTCCCTCCCCTGTCTCTCCTAAAGAGCCTGTAACCCCCCAGTGCAGTACTGCCATCATGTGTATTGTCCCACCATGTTTCTGAGATGGCAACCTTCTGAAATTGCCACCTTCTAGGCTCTCTGCCAAACATGGCAACTACTGTTACCATCAGAAGCTCCACTCTACATCTGTGCACCAGGCTCCAAGATCTGAGATGCTCTGCTGTGTCACTTCTCCTACCCTCTATTATACTTTGTGAGTTACAACCTTGTCTTTAATGTACATGACTTGCATAGCAGAACATGAAGAGTATGTGATTATGCTGTGGTGAAAGAAGTGGTTCAATAACTTGAGCAGATTCATCAACTTCTGTCTCCAAAGGATTAACACTTCTCTGTATATGACCTTTTGGTATTTTCTTTCCAGTTTTTACATGCTGAGCTGCCTAGTCAGCCAAAATGTTCAGTTCAGGGAGAATCAGGCTTAGATGAAAATTTCTGCTGGTTCCTTCTTCTGTTACCTTAACAACAAGCATGCATACCCCACGAGTAACATTTTCATCTGAAAACACACATTTTCCTTCTGAATATTCACTGAAGAATGCTACTGTAAATCAAATATCACATATCATTTATATGTGTCCATTTTCCTATGGGAACTGAAAGTGCCAGATATCAAGCAGCTTTTTTGCCATTTTTTTAAATGTACCCTTTTCAAAATCAGAAAACTTCTTTAAGCAACTCAACAGCAAAGACAAGATTACAAAATGGAGGAGATTAATGCAATGATCTTGAAGGTCTCTTCCAACCTGGTCTATTCTATTCTATTCTATTCTATTCTATTCTATTCTATTCTATTCTATTCTATTCTAATGGAAGGGTCTCAGTTTTGTCCAACAAGGTTGGATAAGGATTGACAGATGTCTTTTAATCAGTAACCAAAGTGCAATTAAGAACTGATTCTCAGTTTCTTCCTAATTAAAAAGTTCTGCTGTGCTCTTGTCCTGAAGGGACAAAAAGCCTCAAAAATGCTCTAAATCAGGAGCCAGCAGGTCTGTTTTTTAGAAAAATGCCCACGTTGCCCAGGCTTGTCCGAACATGCCGTGGGGTCCAAGTGGGCCAGGTGTGTGTGCTTTTGGCCACATTTGGACAAAACTCATTCTATAGGTTACAGTGTCAGGTTTTTATTTCTCAGTCTTTGTTATCATTGGCCACCATAGTCTTGGGAGATCTATAAATGCCAGCCTAAAGAGGCAGCGCTTTGCCTTGCAATTCTCCAAGCTTTGGAAGAAGTCACAAGCCTTGCTTGGAATCTGAGCTGTGCTTCAGTCTACCTGGACAGACTGCAAGATCCTTTGCTGTATAGCATTGTAAAGCCCAGGAGCAGACAGACGTGTCTCGCCCGGCCGTGAGGCAAACCCCAGGAGGAGCCAAGAGTCCCTGGGACAGTTTCATTTCATTGGAAGAAGCAAGGAGCACCGCCACGAAGATCGCAGCTGAAGAACCTCTCCAAATAGGCAAAGCTAGAAAGCCAACAAGCCCTGCAAGCTTCAGCAGCAACCTCTTTGCTACAAAGCTTTCAGCTACAAAGCCTTTGGAGATAAACCCTGTGTGTGTGTGATAAATGGAATGATAATTCGTGTCAAGTGGATGATTTTGATTAAAGCAAAAGCAGAAGCATGCATGATGAGACGAGGGGTCAGACACTGGGAACTTACCTATGTAACTAGAATGAGATTCTTTTTAGGCCTTATTATAATCAGTGGTTTATGATTAATTTGACTTGTTTTAGTATAGAGTAAGATTTTAGGTTTTATTATAGCCTGTTGTTTATTAATTTTATTTGCTCTAATGTATGTATACTAATGCCCTAGTGAAATGTTAGGAATTAACAGCTAACAGTTGAAGTGTTATGAAATGATAAGTTTTTCAAGGATGAGAAAGGAAGAGAAGTTGCTACAGAAGATGTAAACACAAAGGACAATTGTGAGAATCAACAGAACCTATGTGAAAACCCATCTCTGGGAAAGAAGTTGATCGTAACAACAGAACTAAAAAGACACAATCACAAGGACTCAGCACACAACCCACCGGCTGTGCTGACTGGAGGATTACATCATTGAAAGACCACCAGAAGGACAAACTAATTTAAATAAACCCACCTTTATATGCATATGTATTAAGGGTAGAATATTTAAAGGGTAGTTAGAAAGTCATTGTTGTGCATTTGAGCACCCAGCACTGTTTTGCATGTCTCTTATTGCTTACAAGTTGCTCTTTCCAAATTAAAACTATATTCAATTGACTTTAATCGGCTCGGTCATTTATAACGGTGTGCCGCAGCCACAAGCTGCAGAAGCCAACAGAAAGTGAAACTGTGCTCCTGCAGCTCCCACACGGTTGATGCCAGTTTGGTTGTGTTTAAATCCCCACGCGTGCTGCGGGGTGCCAGGATCAGTGAGGAATTATGAAATCCGATTTTTATCAGCATCTGTTAAAGCTCTGTTGCCCTAGAGAATTCTAGAGTTCCCCCCTTGTGGGCACTCTCCGGCATGTTGCCCATGTTCTCTTTCTTCTTTACAGTTTAAAGTGCTGTTTGTTGTTTCTGGATTTTGGCTCATATCGTTTAACTTTTTCCATGTTCCTGCGGGTGAGGTATCTGTTCCACAACCCAATATTTCAAACCAGTAAATAGTTTTATTAATATTTTCCCCAGAATTTTTTAATTAATAAAGTTATTGATGTTTGTATTACTCGTTCTGCCTATTGAATACGAATACCCCCCTTGCGATCATAAACATCACCTGCATCCGGAGCTCCAGGAATGGTAGTTTTTTGTGGAAGGCTGCAGGTTTTTTAGATGGAAAAAAAAAAAACTTCAAAATTCAGTTAAAGCTCTAAAATTTTCAATGATTATACATGTAAAAGTGCCACCGAATGCTTTCTAGCATGTAGTCCACAATATCCTTCAATATGGTAAGGCTTAAAAATTGTTTAATTCCAGGAAGTTCTGTCACTAAACTGCCTGTATTGAATGATTTCTCTGTATGGGAACACTGGTAGCACAAAGTCCTCCATCTAACAGTTCACATCAGCACATTCTTAAACGTTAAGTACACAGAGGAGCAACCTATGGTATCTATGTTTCAAAACACAAAAGGAAATCTGTCTTTTGGCCTAGGGAAAATGCCGAATCAGATAAAGTTAGGGGTTGGAAGAGACCTCTAGAGATCATCTAGTCCAACCCCCTTGCTAGAGCAGCATCACCTAGGGCAGGCTGCACAGGAAGGCATCCAAGCAGGTTTTGAAAGTCTCCAGAATTTCAGCTGTTTCAGGCTAGATCATCTGGGTTTTCCACACAGAGCATAGAGCAGAGCTGTGACT
>CM037643.1:45369634-45450968 GCA_015227895.2 Colaptes auratus
TGTCCATTCACTAGGATACACATAGGGATGAGACCAGTTCCTTCGAGTTTAAGGTTTCTTCCCAGCACATCTGCAAGAGCAGAGCATGCCCAGGCAAAGCCACGGCACAGTGTGAGTTGGGAATGTAATAGGAGGTGTGAAAGCAGTTCTGTTGAGTATTCTTTGCAACTCCCTGTCCTTGTGAGTCTCTCCTCTTCCCAGTACAAAAGGGCTTTCAGCATCTGGTGGTCATGGAGAGTAATGAAGACCAACCAAGACTCCACGTAGTGGTGACCCAGTAAAAGGTACAAACTGAAATACAAGAAACCCAAGAAAAAAACACTATGTTGTTAGTTGATTGGGTGTTTTAAAACATAAGGCTATAACAACACCTGGATAGATTAACAAGAGGGTCTGGAGTCTCCATCCTGAGACATAAGCAAAGCCCTCCTACATACATCCCCGCATAAATCCTAGCTGATCCTATTTTGGACCAGAAAATCTCCAGAGCTGTCTTCCAGCCTTGGTGATTCTGTTCCTTTTCTACAATGCATTAGCATACTGCAAGAGTTGGCAGGGAGTAATCATTAGATTTGTCAGAGAATTATTTGATCCTTGGCAAATCCCTGACCTCTTTCATCTCCACAGCATGACAGGCCCTGAGCAGAAGGCAGAGGTCTTCACCACAAACAAGCTGTTTCTTTGGAGGTGGCATGTGGGTGGTACCATGCAAATTGCAGTAGCCCACGCACACAGAATGAAGACTGTGGAACGTTTTTTTCAACAGCACTGCGTAGCACTTTTCCTGCAGCTCTCATCTCTCCCCAGAATATGCTGTGCTTGGAGTGAGTGTGACAATGAATAGGAAAATGCAAAAGTAAAAATAAAATAGAAAAAACAAAGCTGGTTTTGTTTGACAGGCAGTTAACTGTTTGAACAATATTCATCATTATTGTGTATTTCTGCAGGTGACCAGGTATTTCTGTGCTGAAAGAAATCTTTTTCTCCATGTGGGAAATGAAATAACATCAGCTGAAAAAGGTGAGAATCTTTGGAACAAGCCTTCTCTTTAATACCTAGTGAAAAAAATGCTTGGGGAGCATGGTGAGACGAGCACAGAAGTGTGCTTTGTTACAAAGTCCATTATTTGGATGTGTTTTACACTTGGGTGTCTGAGTTTCAACAAACAGCTAAGCATTCACAAAATATGAAAACAGAAAACAAACAACAAATTGCAGGCAACACCCATCTGCAGTTTCAAGAGTCCAGTACCCTCTCAATTAGTCCAGACCACAACCACTATTTTAAGTACTGCTATAAAAAAGAGCACAACTTTAGAAGAAAAGATCAGACACCCAGCATGGATTGGTTTGGGCTGGGAGAGAGTTGAATTGCCTCACAGTAGCTCCATGGTGCTACATTTCAGATTTGTAACCAAAACAGTGCTGATAACACAGGGAAAGATGTTTTAGTTAGTGGCTCAAGGCCTTTTCTGCTTCTCACACAAGAAGTGGGGAAGGGGCACAGCTGGGCCAGTTGACTCCAGCTGACCAAAGGGATATTCCATACTACGTGGTATCATGCTCAGCATACAAAGCTGGGGGAAAGAAGAAGGGAGGTTATTTGCAGTTGTGGCATCTGTCTTCCCAAGTAAGAGTGATGGAGTGCTGCTTTCCTGGGATGGCTGAACACCTGCCTGCTGGTAGGAATAGTGAATTAATTCCTTATCATGCTTTGCTTGTGTGTGCAGCTCTTGCTTCACCTCCTAAACTGGCTTGATCTCAACTCTCGAGTTTTCTCACTGACTCACCTCCTCATCTTGCTGGAGGGAGTAAGAGAAGCTGCACGGCAATGAGCTGACCTCTGGAGATAACCCAGGACAGAATTAAAAGAACTCATTCTGCCCTATTTTAACCAGGCAACACATCATTAACTACCACCTCTGAAACTTAAACTTGCTAATAATGCACCTCTACCTTCTACCTGTGTTAACATAACTCTATTCATCAGAATAATTATACCAATGCTAGCCTAACAACTTACTTTGTAGGGGCTATAATAATTATGGCTTTAAGAAGTGCATAGAACATCACAGAGTATTGTCACATCTAAATAATTTCTGTTAGATACTTGATCTCAAGAATTAATTCAAAGTGTCTAACAACTGCAATCGGATTTTCACAGGCACTTAATATGTTAAGAAATGTGTATGGCACTACACAACATTAATTTCCCATGGCTCTTTAGCTGAAAAGCTCTGGTTGACCTAAAAATCACAGACAAACTGCTCAAATCCCCATTTGCCACATCCACTTTTTATGCTAAAAGTGAAAGACACTTTCTCCATGCTAAATTGAGATGATAAGGCCCAAATTACAACTTACCTACAATCGGCAGTTTCTTCCTATTAGTTGACAGTGATACTGCCTGACACTATCCTGACATTTCTTGCTTTAAACAGCTTCCACAGCTTCATTCCACTAAGGAGCAAAACACCAAATTTATTGCAAAAGGGGAAATTTTGTCATGCTAGCACAAAGCTAGTTATAAATGAATGCTGGCGAGTCTGAAGAGTTCAGTAAGAATCAATGTTCCTAAATATTCTCCCTTGAGAAGCCCAACATAGCAGAGAGGCATTTGAATTGCCATAGTTCAGCAACAAACCAAATGTAACATCTAAGGTTTTATTTTAACTACAGAAAGAGAACAAGAAAAAAAAAAACCACAACAAACAAAACCCCCACAGTTCTCTGAACATCACAGGTGGCAGAGACAAGATAGTGGAGCAAGGTAACAATGGGTTGCAGTTATTCAGGTAACTTTGTTAGCTGTAAAGAAGGCTGTGCACAGGGCATTAAGGAGTATGTGCATTTCATATTCTTATAGCACCTTTGGTACCACAGAATCACAGAATTTCAGGGGCTGGATCACCTACACCAGATCACACAGGAATGCATCCAGGTGAGTTTTGAATACCTCCAGAGAGGGAGACTCCACAACCCCCCTGGGCAGCCTCTTCCAGGGCTGTCACCCTCACAGAGAAAAAACTCTTCCTCCTGTTTCCATGGCACTTCCTCTGCCTCCACCACTGCCCCTTGTGCTGGCATTGGGCATCCCCCAGCAGAGCCTGGCTCCAGCCTCTGGGCACTCACCCTTTACATATTTATAAACATTGATGAGGTCACCTCTCAGTCTCCTCTTCTCTAAGCTAAAGAGCCCTCAGCTCCCTCAGGCTCTCCTCATACGGAACATGTTCCACTCCACCACCCTCATGGCTCTGCGCCGGATTCTCTCAAGTAGCTCACTGTCTTTCTTGAACAGAGGGGCCTAGAACTGGACACAATATTCCATGTGCAGCCTCACCAGGGCAGAGTAGAGGAGAACCTCTCTCAACCTACTAGTCACAGCCCTTCTAATCCACCCCAGGTTACCATTGGCCTTCCTGACCACAAGAGCACATTGCTGGCTCATGGTCATCCTCCCATCCACCAGGACCCCCAGTTTCCTTTCCCTTTCACTGCTCTCCAGCAGGTCAGTCCCTAAACTATCCTGGTCCATTAGGTTGTTCTTTCCCAGGTGCAAGACTCTACCTTTGCCTTGTTGAACTTCATTAAATTTCTCCCTGGCCAATTCTCAGCCTGTCCAGGTCTGCTGAATGGCAGCACAACCCTCCTGTGTCAGCCACTCCTCCCAGTTTGGTGCCATCAGCAAATTTGCTGACTGTGCTCTCTGTTCCCTCATCCAGGTCATTGATGAATATATTGAACATTACTGGTCCCAGTACTGACTCCTGAGGGACTCCACTAGACACAGGCCTCCAACTAGACTCCATCCATTGACCACAACTCTCTGACTTCTTCCCTTCAACCAACTCACATCCACCTCACTAGCTGATCATCCAGACCACACTGCCTCAGCTTAATTGCAAGGATGCTGTGGGAGACAATGCCAAATGCCTTACTGAAATCAAGATAAACAACATCCACAACTCTACCATCATCTATTCACCTGGTTATGTCTCATAAAGGCTATCAAGTTGGTCAAACATGACTTCTCTTTGGTAAAGCCATGTTGACTCCTCCTAATGACCCTCTTTTCTTTGATACGCCCATGGACAGCACCAAGGATAAGTTGCTCCATCACCTTTCCAGGGATGGAGATGAGGCTGACTGGTCTATAGTTATACCCAGGTCCTACCTCTTATCCCTTTTGCAGACTGGAGTGACATTTGCCTTCCTGCAGTCCCCAGGCACCGCTCCTATCTGCCGTGAACTACCAAAGACGATGGAGAGTGGTCTGGCAATGACCTCTGCCAGGTCATTGGAAAAGACTGTTTTGTTTCGGGGTTTTTTTTGAACCTGAACTGAGCACTCAAATCTTCTTACTTCTTTGTCTTTCCTGTACAGGCTGTCAAGACAAAAGCTTATCTGCTGTTAAGATATTAATCATTGATGTATCTTCAGCCTGTAAATGAAGGGTGTATCCCACAGGGTTTTCCCCCACCCCTACAGGTCATATTTACAGGTCACAGAAATAACCACCTTCAATATCACTTTTCAGTCTGCTGGTCACACACTCTAACTCATAAACCATTCACCTCATGTACTCTCAAAAGCATCTTCCACTTAATGCGCTGACTACAGATTGCACAAACATCTCAGCTTCCAAATGGTCTCAGTGTAGATAGCCAGAAGGCGTAAGACAGAAGGTCAAGTCCATACTCCAGGAGAAAACAGCAGGAGATAATAATGTTAAAACAACCTGAAGCAAATAGGAAAATCACCTCAATCCTCTCTAGATTAGACACCAAGCTAGTTTTAGCAATGCTCAGTGCTACACCAGCAAAACATCATATTCAGGATGGGGAAGAAGAATAGAGACATTTTAGTCCTTATTCAGGCACATTCAGGGAGGTGCGTGGGGACACAGCATCCTGATGTTTCATTCATCAGGCAGCAACTAGATTAGAACTGGTGCTTGATAACAAGATTCTTCAGGAAAGACTGAAAATAGAGTAATCTGAGAGGTACTGATCACATTCTCATTTGGATACTACTTCATAACATACGGTAACAAACACAGGATAGATTTAACTAAAGTTGTTTTGATCATTTGCTCCACTGCTGCAAGTACCTCTTCTGAAGTACACCAGAAACCTGACATTTCATTGATAAGCCATGCAAAATCATCTAGGCAACAAAACCTAGGCAGTTACCCAGAATATCCAGGACACCTAACTCAAACTTAGACACCAGATGCTTATTAGGTAGTTACCACAAACAGACTCTCCAAGCAGGGGTCCTACCACACTTCCATTAAGGTAACCAATATTGTGCCTTTCCATTCCCTCCAGAGATACACTAGGAATCTAAAATGCTTGCAGTTACTATCCTTTTTGCCAGCATCTCACTATTTCTGTGTTGTTTATCTTTGTTATGTCCTCCGAAAGTCTCAGACAGTCCTCTCTATTCTAAATTGGTTGGTTATTAATTCTGAAATGTTAGTATTTCACTGACTTATTCAATCTCCTCCCATTACCAAAGTGAACCCTGCAGTAGTTCATGAAGTATAACCCTACACGCCAACACGGGATGTTGCATATATCGTTCTGAATTGACACTGTAAATACACATCCTGACCTGTTAGGTACTCAGAACATCCTCACAGAACAAACAATACAAGCATGAGGGGTTTTGCCAAAGTGTCAGCATTAGACAGAAAAGCAAAACAACCTCAGTGATACAGTACAAGCAAGCACTTTCAAAAATCAGCTCAGTTCAGTATTGTGGTGTTACCTGTAGGCAAAGATAACACAGTGAAAATCGGGAAAGGAAACTGAGAGTTTTGTGGCAACAGCAGTGCACCATAGACAGTACGGGAGACAACAGGAATGCAGCTGTTTGGCAGGCTGACAAGTGGGCAGTGAAGACCTGGATCACTGTTAGGCTGTGAAAGACCTGTAACTGGTACCAAGCAGTTTTATCTGACATACTGGAACCACACAAAGAGAGGACTGACAAAGCCAAACCAACAATCTGTAAAAATATGTTGTGCAGCTCAAATTGAACTGACAGAAGTAGGGAAAGCTGCCTTACGCCAGGGAGAAAGGAGAGGACGATGCAGCAGTGAGGGCACACAGAAAAATGTTTACCTGCAAGGATGAAAATGTGTAGCTTAATTTAAGAAACAAAACCAGCAACATTTGGAGAAGATTCAAGGATGAAAATCTGCAGAAAGACCTGTGCCCAAGAGAGTACCCAGAGAAACGTGGTCCTGCAGAGTAGAAAAGACAGTGACAACAGTCACCCAGCAAATCATAGAATGGCCTAGGCTGCAAGAGACCTTAGAGATCATCTAATCCAATCTCCCTGCCAGGGACACCTTTCAACCAGCCCAGCTTACTGAATGCTCTTTCAACCTGGCCTTCAACAGCTCCAGGGAAGGGGCATCCACAACCTCTTTGGACAATCCATTCCAGAGTCTTACCACCCTCCTAGTGAAGAGCTTCTTCCTAAGATCCGCTCTACACCTATTCTCCTTCAATTTTAATTCATTTCCCCTTGTCCTATCAGTGGACACTCATGTAAAAAGTCCCTCTGCAGCCTTCCTGTAGGATGCCCTTAAGCTATTGGAAGGCAGCTCTAAGGTCTTCTCTTCTCCAGGCTGAAGAACCCCAGTTCCCTCAGCCTGTCCTCATAGCAGAGGTGCTCCAGCCTCTGGATTGTCTTTGCAGCTCTCCTCCAGACTTGTTCCAACAGATCTATGTCCCTCTTACGGTGGGGACACCAGAACAGGAGGCAGGATTGGAGGTAGGGTCTCAGCAGAGCAGAGCTAACGGGGAGAATCACACCTCCTGCCCTACCGGCCACACTCCTGATGTATCCCAGGATATGTTTGGCCTTCTGGGCTGCATGAGCTCACTGCTGGCTCATGGGGAGCTTCTCATCTACCAACATCCCCAAGTCCCACTCTTCAGGGCTACTCTCAGCCCACTCTGTACCCAGTTTATATTTGTGCCTGGGATTGGCCTGATCTAGGTGAAGGACCTTGCACTTTGACTTATTGAACCTCATGCAGCTGGCACTGGACCATTTCTCCAGCTTGTCAAGGTCCCTTTCGATGCCATTGTAAGAAACCGTGATGAATCTGTGGACCCTCTGATGAGCCAGGAAGAGTTTGACATCAAAAACATCACTGTGTTCCCATGAGAATCTGGAACGTCCCTGGACTGAATGTTTTGAGGATGAGAAACTGCAAGAGGAGATAGAGAGGCCACCTGGGCTAGCTGAACAAGTAACCACAGCAATGCTGTCACTGACCAGTAAGAATCTTGAGAAGAGTTGGTTAGCCCATTGCAGGCGGCCACGCTAACAACATGCACACAAACATGTGCTGCTTTGCTGGAATTAACGGAGTCTTTTGTCTCTTGTCTCTATACTCTGCTTGCCACGAGCGTGTGTTTGTGTCGCTTCATCCGTCACCATACACAGTGACATGTCGCCCCTCAAGTGAGTCCAGCACACCACACAGCTTGGTGTCGTTGGCAAACCTGTTGAGATGGGAAAGAGCTGAAGAAATGAGGTTTCTTTTAGTCATACAGCACTCCTACTGACAGGTGTGGGCACAGGAGCAGGCACAAGGACAGACAATTATTTTATTTGTAAACAACTGCAGAGAGGCCCAAAGGCAGGGCACTGAGAGCAGACAAGGGGGAGGTCTTATTCTACTGTATGCGTGCCGACATGTTTGCAGAGAGAGGAAAAGCATCATGAAGCACAGTGCAGCACTTTGTCCGTCACCATATACAGTGACAAATGGTGACCCCGAGATGTGATTCAATGTGATTCAAGGCTGTGAGTGGAATGCAGTAGTGATGGAGCCCAGTGTAGCTGAGAGTAGTGGAGATACTGCCTTTGGTCCAGACCTGAACTTTGACACCTGTTCGGGTGAGATAGGTGAGCCACTGGGAACATAATGGGACAAGATTTAATAAAGGACAAGGACTTAGCCCTTGGGACCGGGAAATCATTACTGAAACATAGAGGTCTATCATTAAAGATTATGAATTAAGAAGATTAGTCTTGTGGGGTAAGCAGCAAGGTTTTGAACCTTCCTCAGTTACAGCTTTCACCATTGCTGTGTGGCACAAGCTAGGCAGTCATTTGTGGGATGCTATATTGAAAGAAGATAGGGAGGTTCTGGAGATGGCTATTACCTGGCGCTTGCTTAGTGATGCTCTGAAAGATCAGGAGCAGGACAAAAAAGAGGAGAAAATAATGAGGGAGTTGAAAGAAAAAAGGATTGACTTGGCCATGGGGGAGACGAATAAATCAGTAGAGGACACACTGGCACCCTCTACCCACCTTTGCCAGCTGCTCTGGAGCAGACTCAACAGTGCAGGAAGTAACAGGTACTGCTGAAAAGCAGCTTTCTTCTCCTAACAAGCAACTTGAACTCCCTATGAATTGGAAAAGTTCTAAAGACTTTGCTGAGATGCCAGTGGCTTATCAATCTCCAAGTGATCAGCTGAAAGAACATGTAAAAACAGCGAAATGTAATCAGTGCAATAATCTACAGACTTCACACCAGCAGTTGCCATCTGATAGCAAGGACGAGAATGAGGGGGAAGCTTTAAATCACAGTGCGATCACGACCGCACGAAAGACTGCTGAGAGCCAAGGGGGAGGGAGGTGTCAGCTCTCTGGTATGTCTGCTCCACGGACCTTGCCTCCCGGTAGTGACTGTGACTCCACGTTCAGCAGCGAGATTTTGGCAGCAGGTTCACCAGAAAGCTGCTGAGGTGGGTGACTGGGATTTAGTGGAAATGCTGGAGGCACCACATATGTCCGCTATTCCAGAAGAGATGTCTTCTATGGGTGTTTCAGATGACCCTATGGCTTTCCCTGTGGAAAAAGGAGCTCTGGGGGCAGGACAGCAGGATAATCATCAGGTTTTGGGCTGG
The DNA here is from genome assembly GCA_015227895.2 of Colaptes auratus. Classification (NCBI taxonomy): domain Eukaryota; kingdom Metazoa; phylum Chordata; class Aves; order Piciformes; family Picidae; genus Colaptes; species Colaptes auratus. Next base: position 45,378,576 of record CM037643.1, read on the forward strand.
AAAGTCGTACAGGATTTGCGATCCACAGTAGCAAAGTATGGTGTCAATTCCAGTGAAACTATGCAGCTTGTGCGTGTCATAGACACTGAGTTGCTGTGTCCGTTTCATATTCATCACCTTGCACAGATCGTTTTTCAGCATGTTCAGTTTTCAGTATTCGAATCTATCTGGAAAAAAATAGCCGAAAAGGCTGCAATACAGAACATGCAAAGGGATCACAACAACCCTCTGTAAGGAGTGAGGGCCTACACCCTTATGGGAACAGGAGCTGTGTTTTCTAACCCTACCACACAAGCTCACTGGCATCCTTCCCTACTGGAACAGTCAAAAATAGGAATGTCTGCAATTTGAGAGACGACGGAGCTTGCATCTCCATGTCCTCGGTACATGATCATTACACAGGGTCTAAGGAACCATTTCCACAGTGTGTAGAAAGGGTTTCTGCTGCTATTGAGAAACAGGCCAATGACAAAAATCTCAGACAAATCTTGTGTCGGCAGTTGGCAAAAGACAATGCAAATGCTGACTGCCAAAAAATTAGTGAGGCACTGCAAGGTGAACCATCTGTAGCTGGTGGCCACTTGTTCAAAGGTCAGAAATACTGATTTTAAGATGGCTGCACTTGCAGCTGCCTTGAAATCAGGAGGTCCAGTAAAGTGTTTCAGCTATGGCAAAGAGGGACATGTGAAAGCTAGTTGTAAGCAAGGTAAAGATATACATGATAATGGGTAACTTTCAATGGAATAACTTATTCTATGAGTTCAGCAGTTAAGCATTCTTCTGATTTGAACCTTTTTTTTTGGTTATTTTTTGTGTGTGCTATAGCATTTCAAAAGAGCTCCATGTAAATATAGGTAACAGTTGTGGTAAATAGATTTTCATTTTAAGAAGCATGCTTTAGTTAATGTAATATTCTCTTTTGTTTCTTTCTTAGACATTGATTTGACAGTTTGATTTTAACATAGCTCTTTAAAGAGGGCCAATGGCATCCTGACCTGCATCAGGAACAGTGTGGCCAGCAGGAGCAGGGAGGTCATTCTGCCCCTGTACGCTGCACTGGTTAGGCCACACCTTGAGTCCTGTGTCCAGTTCTGGGCCCTTCAGTTTAGGAAGGAGGTTGACTTGCTGGAACATGTCCAGAGAAGGGCAACGAAGTTGGTGAGGGGCTTGGAACACAAGCCCTGTGAGGAGAGGCTGAGGGAGCTGGGGTTGCTTAGCCTGGAGAAGAGGAGACTCAGGGGTGACCTTATTGCTCTCTACAACTACCTGAAGGGAGGTTGTAGCCAGGCAGAGGTTGGTCTCTTCTCCTAGGCAGCCAGCACCAGAACAAGAGGACACAGTCTCAGGCTGTGCCAGGGGAGGTTTAGGCTGGAGGTTAAGAGGAAGTTCTACACAGAGAGAGTGATTGCCCATTGGAATGGGCTGCCCGGGGAGGTGGTGGAGTCACCATCACTGGAGGTGTTCAGGAGGAGACTTGATGGGGTGCTTGGTGCCATGGGTTAGTTGTTTAGGTGGTGTTGGATTGGTTGATAGGTTGGACGCGATGATCTTGAAGGTCTCTTCCACCCTGGTCTATTCTATTCTATTCTATTCTATTCTATTCTATTCTATTCTATTCTATTCCGTTCCGTTCTGTTCTGTTCCGTTCTATTCAAGCTTTTTAGGATTTTTGCTGTCCCCTACGGGAAAAGTCAACCTGTGTCACAACCTGGAAACATCGATTTTGCAACTCAATGCTGCAGTCATCTCAGCAGAAGACAGCACAAGAATCAAGAGGACAGGACACTGAAAATCAGCATTCCTACCTAACACCAATCTCAATGACTGTCATAATAATCTGAGATGTCACCAGGAAACACCTGAATTATGACTGAGTATCATGGTTGCTTAATTGTTGTGTGATTAGGGAACGTGTTCACATGGAGTTATATGTTAACCTTACCAGGTTTTTTGGTGGAAAGGAATGCAAAAGCAGATGCACTTGTATTGTGTGCAGCAATGGGACTGATTCCAAATATCAAACAGCAGGCCATAGGTTCTCATGAATTTTTTCAATTGCTCTGAAATATCAATTTCAGTTGTCCAGTGCTGAAGCTTGTGGTATTGCTGCCGCATGTCCTGATCAGCAGGGCCAGCATATTCCTCACTATTATGGAACCAACTCTAGAGGGATGTGAGCCCTCCAGATCTGGCAAACAGATGTTACTCACATTGCTGAATTTGGCAGGTTAAATTTGTTCATGTGTCTACTGATACATTCTCCTTGCTACTGCTCACACAGGAGAGACTGCCAAAGATGTTATTTATCGTTGGCAATGAGCCTTTTCTACTGCTGGAGTTCCCCTTCAGATAAAAGCAATGGTCCAGCATATGTGACTGCAAAGGTTACCTCATTTCTGCAGTCATGGGGTGTAACTCACACTACGGGTATCCCTCATTCTCCCACTGGACAAGGTATTATTGAACATGCACGTGGCACATTAAAACAACTGTTGCAAAAACAACAAGGGGGAATGGCCGGGATCCTCCAGAAGCTCGACTGAACAAAGCTATGTCTGTTCTAAACTGTTTGCAGATTTCTGGTGATTCTCAGGAACCCCTTCAGCTGCGTCACTTTGGCTCATTAGCTAAGACCAGTGGGGTGCCCTCAGGAGCTAAAGTCAGGGTTTGGGATCCACAAACAGGTCAGTGGTCTGATCCTTGTGATTTAGTAATAGCCTCTGTCCTCTCTCCAGGAGTGGCAGCAGCTAAGGCACCAGGCACACTAAATAGAATGGGATGTTGGTTAGCAAAACAGAGTAACGCTTCCTCTCTAGCTTTGGAAGAACTACTGCTTGATGTGGATTCTGTTCCACAGGCTTCCTTGCAGAATAGGGCTGCCATAGATTTTTTGCTGTTAGCTCAGGGTCATGGTTGTCAAGAATTTGAAGGATTGTGTTGTATGAATCTGTCAGATCATTCAGTCTCTATACATAAGTGTATTCAAGAACTGGAACAGAAAGTAACACATTTGCAGATAGATAATGAGGGATGGTTTGAAGGATTGTTTAAAGGATGGGGAGTCTCTGGCTGGCTTCTTTCTCTTGTTAAAACCGGGTTGCTAATTTTGGTAATTGTGATTGTAGCGCTGCTGATGCTGCCCTGCCTGTTGCACAGGGCCCTGCAGCAGATGATCAAAGCAACATTTGTAGCAGAAAAACAAAAAGGGGGAATTGTGGGAAACTGTGATGAATCTGTGGACCCTCTGATGAGCCAGGAAGAGTTTGACATCAAAAACATCACTGTGTTCCCATGAGAATCTGGAACGTCCCTGGACTGAATGTTTTGAGGATGAGAAACTGCAAGAGGAGATAGAGAGGCCACCTGGGCTAGCTGAACAAGTAACCACAGCAATGCTGTCACTGACCAGTAAGAATCTTGAGAAGAGTTGGTTAGCCCATTGCACGTGGCCACGCTAACAACATGCACACAAACATGTGCTGCTTTGCTGGAATAAACGGAGTCTTTTGTCTCTTGTCTCTATACTCTGCTTGCCACGAGCGTGTGTTTGTGTCGCTTCGTCCATCACCATACACAGTGACATGTCGCCCCTCAAGCGAGTCCAGCACACCACACAGCTTGGTGTCGTTGGCAAACCTGTTGAGATGGGAAAGAGCTGAAGAAATGAGGTTTCTTTTAGTCATACAGCACACCTACTGACAGGTGTGGGCACAGGAGCAGGCACAAGGACAGACAATTATTTTATTTGTAAACAACTGCAGAGAGGCCCAAAGGCAGGGCGCTGAGAGCAGACAAGGGGGAGGTCTTATTCTACTGTATGCGTGCCGACATGTTTGCAGAGAGAGGAAAAGCATCATGAAGCACAGTGCAGCTCACGTCGTACAGATGAGCAGTGTGGTCCAGGAGCTCCAGCAACCCTCCAGACTTTTGGTTTTTAACTTGCTTTAACACACAACTCCTGCTATTTGTATTGCCCTCCATGATGACCTGGCTTTAATGACTGACCAGAGTTTGCCAGTATTTCAAAATCCCCATCAGCAACTTCAAGGAATGAAAAAAACACAAAGCAACCAACACACAGAACCTCGACTTCTACAGTTAAAGTAATGTTAAGTACTATAGCCTATCGGTTCTTTCTCTCCTCCTGTTCTGGTTCCTAATCCTCTTTAAAAACTTGCAGTGATTGGAGAGTTTGATCCTATTTTTTCAATGTGTTTATACTAATTTGTCTTTCACATTTCACCTGCCTGGGTTTAGTTCTTTTCATGGACTTTGCAGAGCACCCTACTTCAGGTCGTTCAGGCATTTTACCATGCTGCTTTGCATCTTGCTTTCTTTTGGCCTGGAAAAAAACCACCAGCTAGCTAGAAAACAAAACCAGCCTTTATCAGTCTTCACAGACATGGTTAACTGGTCTGTCTGTTTGGCAGAAATATTTATAGCTGTAACTGCTGACTTCACAGCTGGAACATTTGAAAGACCACAGTTTCTACAGTGGCATGAATCTCTTTTAAATTGAAAAGCACCTGCTATCCTGCAAAGGCTAATCAACACCAAACTGTCCCCAAAACATGTCCTGAGCTGCATGTCTCAACTTTTGTATAACTGTAACACTAAAGTCTAAAACCATTTGCAGGGAAGTGGTGGCATCTTGTGGCAGAACTCAGCCATGGCCAGAGTGATGGCCTGGGAGCTGCTCCCCTCAAAACCACACATCACTAGTCATCGGAACAGCACCTGCTTCAGCTCCTTGTTTACATTGCTACCTAACTGGCACATTTGCAGAGTTATTTTGGAAGACTTTTGCTTTCCCTAAATCTCACCTTTGAGTAGCATTACCCTTGTGCGGATCATAAACTGCTTTCAACATCTCACAAGTGTGTTAATGCCACTCTCAGGGGAGGTGGTGACCATCTTTGCAGCTTTGATACATATTCTCATTTTTGCAAGATTCACCTACCCAAGATTTTACCTCTTGCTTTCAAAAAGAGACTTGCAAATCATGCAAGAACACGCTACTGAGAAAGCTGTTTAGGAGGAAGAACAGTTTCTCAGATGCTAATCTTTTTCCCTCATCTCCCTCTCAGTTCTTCTGGGCTCCTCACTCCTGTCAGCCCCTCTGCAGAAGCAGCCCACACAGCCTGCCAACTAGAAGCAGAAAGCAAACAGGAACTTGGAAGACATTCTTCAGTTTGCAAGGAAAGACTGCCTTCCATGCTACAAAGCTTCTTCAGCCTAACACAATGTCTGGATGATGCCAGAACACCAGCATCCACCACTGCTGCTACTCACTGGGAGCCACAGAGCAGGGGAGAACAGCAGTGCTGCCTTTGCCAGGGGTGCCTCAGTAACACCCTAAGGTCTCCAGCCCTTCAGTGCCATGTGAGCTGCCTCACTTTTCAATGCCTGACATTCCTCCACAGCAGTTTACATCCAAAATTGAATGAAAGTACACAGACAAGTACAGAAGAGTGACTAGTGTGTTTCTAGGCACACATGAGAGCTAGGTTAAGTTTTTTACAGTCACAGAATCACAGAACACATCCAGTTGGAAGAGACCTCCAAGCTCATCCAGTCCAACCCTCGACCCAGCACTGCAAGGTCAGCACTAAACCATGTCCCTAAGCACCAGCTCCACACACTGCTTGAACACCTCCAGGGATGGGGACTCCAGCACTGCCGTGGGCAAAACATTCCAATGGCTGAGATCCCTCTCTGGGAAGAAATATTTCCTAGCATCCAGCCTGAACCTCCCCTGCTGCAGCTTGGAACCATTTCCTCTGCTCCTGTCCCTTGCCACCAAGGAGCAGAGGCTGCCCCCTCCTTGCTCCAACCTCCCTTCAGGCAGTTTTAGAGAACATTGAGGTCTCCCTCAGCCTCTTCTTCTCCAGTCTGAACACCCCCAGCTCCCTCAGCCCCTCCTCCAGCCCAGGTCCTCCAGGCCCTTCTCCAGCCTTGCTGCCCTTCTCTGGACAGGCTCCAGAACCTCAATGTCCCTTCTTGCAGTGAAGGGCCCAGAGCTAAAATAATAATTGAGATTCATAATAATAAATAATAGTAATAACAGCAACAACAACCACCACCCCCATTTAGTAACTTCAGTCATTAACCTAGTGTTTATTCTTCATTAGGATCATTCACTGGCATCAATCTGCTACTGCTGTATGAAACATGGATTGTTTGTGACAAGTATGTCAAAGGGACCTTTTCAGTGTTCACTTTTTAATTCATTCAACCTTCCAGGGAACTCTGGTATTCTTTTGTATTCTGGTTGCTGGGCAGGGGGCTGGCCATTCTTGGTTTTGTTTGACCTCTTCTTAAACCTCTCATTTTACTAAAAAACACTTTCATCTAGCCTTTTTTCTCTTTTTTTTGTCTTTTCAGCATACAAAGGTAATATGCTGGGGGGATATGAAGATAACATGCTGGGGGAATAATTTTACCTTTACTCATGAACATAGACAGAAATCTTGCTATAAAAGTTCTTTGTCTGTGACTGCAATACAAATATGCATGAACAAACATTTGTGAATTGGTGGAAAATATTCCTAATGGAAGTGGAAAAAATCCCAACACATGAAAAAGGAACTCTAATCATCACCTACTGCAAAGGCATACACACTTTGCTTCTAATTGTCCCTGTGTTGTCACCATCCTTCACAGTATCACAGTATCACAGTATAACCAAGGTTGGAAGAGACCCCAAGGATCATCAAGTCCAACCTGTCCCAACAGACCTCACAACTAGACCATGGCACCAAGTGCCACGTCCAATCTCCCCTTGAACACCTCCAGGGACGGCGACTCCACCACCTCCCTGGGCAGCCCATTCCAATGACGAATGACTCGCTCAGTGAAGAACTTCCTCCTCACCTCGAGTCTAAACCTCCCCTGGCACAGCTTGAGACTGTGTCCCCTTGTTCTGGTGCTGGTTGCCTGGGAGAAGAGACCAACCCCCTCCTGTCTACAACCACCTTTCAGGTAGTTGTAGAGGGCAATGAGGTCACCTCTGATCCTTCTCTTCTCCAGGCTAAACAATCCCAGCTCCCTCAGCCTCTCCTCATAGGGCTTGTGCTCAAGTCCTCTCACCAGCCTTGTTGCCCTTTTCTGGACACGTTCAAGTGTCTCGATGTCCTTCTTAAACTGAGGGGCCCAGAACTGGACACAGTACTCAAGGTGTGGCCTAACCAATGCAGAGTCCAGGGGCACAATGACCTCCCTGCTCCTGCTGGCCACACTATTCCCAATACAGGCCAGGATGCCATTGGCCTTCTTGGCCACCTGGGCACACTGCTGGCTCATGTTTAGGCGGGTGTCAATCAGCACCCCCAGGTCCCTCTCTGTTTGGCAGCTCTCCAGCCACTCTGACCCCAGCCTGTAGCTCTGCATGGGGTTGCCGTGGCCAAAGTGCAGCACCCGGCACTTGGACTTATTAAATGCCATCCCATTGGACTCTGCCCATCTGTCCAGTCGGTCGAGGTCCCTCTGCAGAGCCTTTCTACCCTCTAACTGACTAACATCTGTTCCCAACTTGGTGTCATCTGCAAACTTGCTGATGACTGACTCAACCCCCTCATCCATATCATCAATGAAGATGTTAAAGAGGATGGGGCCCAGCACCGATCCCTGGGGGACGCCGCTGGTGCCTGGCCGCCAGCCAGATGCGGCACCATTCACCACCACTCTCTGGGCTCGGCCCTCCAGCCAGTTCCCAACCCAGCACAGAGTGTTGCGGTCCAAACCACGAGCTGACAGTTTAGCCAGCAGTTTACTGTGGGGGACGGTGTCAAAGGCCTTGCTGAAGTCCAGATAGACTACGTCCACAGGCCTCCCCACGTCCACCAGACGGGTCACCTGATCATAGAAGGAGATCAGGTTGGAGAGGCAGGACCTGCCCTTCCTAAATGTTTCATAGTTTTCATAGTTTCAGTTAGGGTTGGAAGGGACCACAAGGATCATCTAGTTCCAACCCCCCTGCCATGGGCAGGGACACTCTACCCTAGATCAGGCTGGACAGACCCTCGTCCAGCCTGGTCTTAAACACCTCAAGGGACGGGGCCTCAACCACCTCCCTGGACAACCCATTCCAGGCCTTCACCACCCTCACGGTGAAGAACTTCCTCCTCACATCCAGCCTGAATCTCCCCATCTCCAGCTTCATTCCATTCCCCCTAGTCCTATCACTCCCTGATAGTCTGAATCCATGTTGGCTGGACCTGAGCCCTTGGCCATCCTTCAGGTGCGCAGTTATTGCCTCCAGGATAATCTGTTCCATCACTTTCCCTGGCACTGAGGTCAGGCTGACTGGCCTGTAGTTTCCGGGTTCCTCCATCCGTCCCTTCTTGTGGATGGGGATCACATTGGCCAGTTTCCAGTCATCTGGGACCTCTCCAGTGAGCCAGGACTGGAGGAAAATGATGGAGATCCTTAATAGAAAGCTAAATAAGGAAGTTCTATGGATCAGTGCAGCCTAGTTTTTAAATGAACATAGAGATCTACCCAAAAGCCCTGGTCTAACAACCCAGACTTGAGCCGGGGTTAACCAACTTTTAAGGGCAGGAACTACCTCTGCATAATGCTCTGTATGCCTACATGAGACTGTGTCTTTAAAAGTCTTCATGCTCCTTCTGGCTTTAAGAAATAAGATGTTATACCCTGATACTTGGATTTGAGCTTCCTGCAAGCACAAAGGCACTATAACTATAGACTTTAACAGCACAAAAGTTCCTTCAACCATTCGGCAATTCTGTTTCTATTCCTGTGCTGTATCTCTGGGTGTAATGACCCAGCTGGGGAAAAAAACAGAAAGATAAAGATAAAACCCCCACACCCAAACAGTTTGAACCAAGGTGTTTGTGTTGGGGCTTTTAATCATTTTTGCATTACGGTACTACTTCAGCTGCCAAGTTTGCAACAACCTAGAAATAAAAATGGTATTAATAAAACCCAAAACAACAACAAAACCTTCTCCTTCCTAAATCAGTCAGTGCATACTGGTACATCTGCATAATCTGATGCTGCTAAAAAGAGAAGGCTCTTATGGTTAAAGTGCAGGTAATCCAATCTGTGCAGGTTACAGCGAGGGCATGGGCACATGCTTCTGTAAAAGGCATTGAGGAGCTCCATTCCAGTGAAGTGTTTTCAGTGACCACTGCTTCAGGACACCGGTACAGCACAAAACTCTGCTCTGCATCACTGTACATAGCAGGCGTCTGCTTGGTGGTGATGCAATTCTCATCTGCCATCCACAGCAGCTGTGGATCAAGGAGCATCTGGACAACACATTTCAGACTCATAAATGAGATTTACTGAGATAAGAGACAGACTTCATATCCTTCTAAGAAACCCCCAAACCCCCATTTCCTGCCACAGTTTCCGTAAGGGAATTTCACACTAAATCATGTTCTTCCCTGGGGACCTATTTTTAAATGCCTAACCAGGAATTAACTGCACCACCTCCTGCAGATCAGCTACCTGCTGAAGTAGGCCCTCCACCAGAGCAAGTATGCTGCCTGTCCCTGCCCCCGAAGAAAGGTCTAGGCACTTCCTACAGTTTGAGGTCTGCACTGCAGCCTCTCCCTTCAGCAGCTGTCTGGGTCGAGGCACTGGCCGCCACTGGGGCAAGATGGTGCAGACCCCTCAGCTGGAACTGCAGCCCGTGGTCTCCCACAAGTGCCCAGCATTCTGCCTAGAGCGTCAGAAGGATGAGTGCCCTTGAGGCAGTGCAGATTATCACAGAACAGTGCCTGGTTGCTGGATTATGTGGACTCAGCCAGTGTAACACTCCTCCTCCAAGGAGGCTCCCTCCCACAAGAACTGCCACGGCCTGTCCTGCTTGCAGCACTGCTGGTCACTGGCACTCCACAGGGCTGACTTAGGTGGGAGTGGAGGGGGAGCACTGTTACTCCTTCCCCCAATGTTAGCCACTCTCTCTCGTAAGATCTGCCAGATCATGGTGTGTCTCTGCCCTCTCCTAGGCTTTCCCCAGCTCAGGAAATGCAGCTTGTAGGCTGATGTCATGGGGTAACCCATTACAGCTGTGACCCCCTGTTCCTCTGCAGAACACTCCTGCATCAGAGCCAGTTGTCTCCATTGATGTGCATATCCTCACTTGCTCTACGGAAGCACAAACTTGTCAGTCAGTCAGTTCCTCCTACTCAGCTCACTAGAAGAGGTTACAGAAGTACTCTTCTGCAGTTACCTGATCTGTCTCAGCTTTTCCAGTCTTCAAGACCCTCAAAGGCTCTCCTTTCCTCTCTTCCTTACCTTGTGCTCAGAGTAAAATCATTCAAGCTTGTCACCAATTTCAGACCTTTCAGATGAGACTCCCTGTAACTTCCACTCTATCCATCTTCTGATCTGAATCTCATCCCACACAGACCAGATGTGAGTTCATGAAATAACAAATTGAGTAACAATTAACTGTTGCCAGAGCAGCACAATGTCTTTAACCTCAGAAAGAGTCACAGTGAATTTTGCTGCAGTTCCCTCTCCCAGTATTTTTCTCCCAGACATATCAGCAAAACACGACAAGAAGAATCCCTTCCTATGAAGTATGCAAAGCTCTTCACAATGTCACACCCTGAAAGTAAATACTTCTAATGTCTGTAGCTGAGGCTAGATCACATGTTGGAAGCCTGTAGAGTTGTTGGGCTTTTTTTCTCCTTCATTACCACCCATTACTTGTCAAGTTACCGCTTCTCATTATAGTTACACTAATCACTGCAAACCAAAGGCATAAGGGACTAGAACCCACCATGCTGTTCATTTTTGAAGAGGATGAGCTTGCTCTCTGCTTCCGCAGGCTGCTGAGCTCTTCTGTGTTTGCATCCCTGGGTTTGATGATCAGCCGACTGCCTCCTGCCGTACCTTCTGATGAGGACCTCAGGCGCTTCTCAACAAATCTGCCTTCCCGGTATGGGCTGAAGCTGTTGGCAAGATCAACTACAAACAGAGAAGCAATCAACAACCATTACATAGAATTACTCTCTACAAACACTTTCTTAGTGAGAACACTGCTTTGCTTGAAGTATTTACATTGAAAAGCAATCACGCAGGAGATGCTCTGTAGAAAGCCAATCCTGCTTGCCTAGATGGAAGTGTCACCTGGGCCACCAGATGGCTGTTCAGCCCTCAATGAATAGTACACTCTGCACAGGACAGTCCACAGCTTCTCACAGAATACAGATGGACCTCTACTCCATCCTTTCCTTTCTCCCCTTGTTCTAGGAGACTTCCAAACTGCTGTCCAGTAAAATACACCAGAGAAACTATCACTGGTCTACTGCTGTAAAAATCCAGCCTGCCTTACCTGGCATTCCAAGTCAAGTCCAGGCTTTGTGGGACCAGGGGGCAGCTTTGTTATCATTGCATAGAACAGGGATGCACACCAGTTTGTTTCTCTTTGGCCCTTCTAGCTCAGTTCTGTATCTGCACCCTCCAAAGCAAGCCCACAGTAAGCACACTGAAACCCAACCCCTAACTCCAGTTAGAGAGCAACACATCAGAATAGAGGAGAAAATTCACCTTTTTAAGTGATAGGACAAATTCAAAGATTGGGAAAGAAACATAACAACATAATGAATGTAGCGAGGGGAGGGGGGATCTTCTTTTGCAAGAGAACAGACATTTTCTCCAAGGCTTTTCAAACCATTCTGCATCAAGTCAAAATACATCAAAGTATACTAAGAAATATACAGCTCCTCAAACCTGCTCATACATTAAGGTCACAGCCACAATGCTATCAGTAATGACATCAGCTGGGACACCAGCTAGAAAAGAGAACGTTTCTGTTACCAAAGAAAATGAACAGGAATGCTTTGCATTCGCATTGGCTTTTAAATACTGTTCTTGCCAAAGCAAACGTTCAGGCTGTTGGCAGCAGATACAACTACTTAGAACCAGATCTCACTGAATGCCACTTAAGCTCTTTCTGCATTTGTTTCATTTCCTATGGCAGGATTTTGCACCCTTTTTTCAAAGGTCCCTTTGTCTTCTTGGCTGTTTTCTGTAATTTAAATACATCCTTCTCCACAAGTAAACAAAACATGCATTTGGAACAGCACTATAAAGCCCTGCCCATTAATCACTGACTTTGATGCAGTGCAGTACTGTTTCTGCAAATAGGAATCTTACTTACAAAAAAACCCCTCCACCACAGTTTAAACTCCAGTTAGCTGCCTTCCAGAAGTGCAGGTTAAATGCACAGCTGCTGATGTGTAAGTTTCAAACGCGCTGTGTATCACATCACCCTGGGCTGCTCACTTGCTATTCCGTGCAGTACTCCCCAGTAGGAAGTAAGACACAAAAGCATGAGTTCATTCACAGATTACCCACTGTTGCAAGGAAGACCAACTGAGTGGTCAGGACTGGCAGCATACATCAAGGGAAATATTCTCCCCCAGCAGCATTGACTAATGTTCCTGGGGAAAGAGGTACCTTCTGGTGAAAGCTAATTTAGTGGATTAATTTGACTTTATATTGCCAATTATGTGCAAGATGGCAAATCAAGCCTTGCAGTGGCAAATAATTCAAAAAAGCAAGATTGATTTTGATTGCTTATAATCTCCATGCCCAGAAATATGTCCAAGCAAGAAGATGGGTATGAATTCATATGAGTTTACACTCATTCACCCTCTCAGACAAATGCTATGAAGGCAGCAGCACTGACTCATAAATTGTGGCACTTCAGATACAACCTCAGGATTATGCATGACAACATCAGTCTTTAGGTTGGCTTGACAAAATAAACTGTCAGAGATAAACGTCTTCTGACAGGTGTCCTTCACTCAAGGGCCTGGTGTCTTTATTCATCTGCATTTCCACAGACCAGGATTTCCAGGCAAAGCCTTTCCACTTGATCTTTTTAATATTTCCATAAGGGGAAAACACAGTGTGAAATTTAGATGGCAATTAACTCTCTTTGTCTCATGCATTACATAATGAGAACTTGCACAATGTTATTTCAGATGGAAGTAGAAATACAATTTCTCATGCTCTGCCACTTCAATCTGTGCTCTAACATCAGTGCAATACAGCAAGCAAGAGCCAGGGAATTTTGAACCCCAGATGTGTGTATGATCAACGCTGCTATTTTTCATAACCAGACTAAAAGGTTTATTTCTCTGGCAATGCTTCCATTTCAAACAAGTAACTCTTTGGCTCCATTCCAAAACAGGCATGACTCAAAAATCCCAGCTTCAGCCTTCAACATGAGGCAAGGATCCATACAGTCTTAATTTTCTCCCCCAGGAAAGCATAGCTACAAAGAGCATGGATAGGCATCAGCAAGGTGTAAGATGCACATTCAGAAATATGCTGGGGTTCGTGTTTAATTCCTGCAGTTTTGGAAGGAGAACACAATTCATAACTTTTGGACTTCCAAGCTAGCACCTGCAATTCTACAGAAACACTTCAGGACCAAACAGTTCCTGCAGAGGAACTGAGGCAAAACAAACCCACTAAACCCAGCAACAAAAAGACCACAGGACATACCTTTAGAGTGGTTTGTTTCACAACCTTGCTGTGTTTTAGAGAACTGAGGTTCGGAACATGGAACAATCTTAGACTCCATTGCTGGAATTGTCTCTCTTGTATGCTTGGATGGCGTGCACTCATCTTCCTCCCCACTCAACCCCTGTGCCTTTGGAGAGAGTGCCACTGATTCTTCTCTATGCTGCAGTGCAAAGGTTTCTAACTGTGCATTTGTTGAGCTGAGTTCTCCCGTGTGCCTGGCACCATTCACGTGTAGTTCACTGGCTGGCATCAACTCTTTTGTTTGATTAGCAGCTGAGGCTTTGAATAAGGTGTTACATTCCATGCTACATGAGCTTGCTTGAGTCATATGAAATACACCAGCAGAATGGCCAGTGCTTTCCACATTACCTATTTCCCTCGCAGGAGCAGCAGCAGGATTAAGGGATACCTGAGAGGTAGAGTCAGCGTGGCCAAAATCTTCTGTGAGCAGACCCCCAATTCCGTTGCTGGGCAGAGCATCAAACTCCGAAACAGAATCCTCCGTCAGTGCAACGAAGTCAGAAGGGGTCTGTGCAGCTGTGAGGTCAGCTGAGAGCAGTGGCGACTGCAAGGAGCTGCCCACGCACTCTGTTGTCTCAGCTGAGCATAGAAGAGAGGACTTGGCAATCACAGGTTCACTTTCCACGTGAGATCTGATCTCCAGCAAACACCTTGGTGGCTGCACAGAGGAAACCAACTGACTCTCGGCCACGGATTTGGAAAATTTGTAGTGTGAGGAAAAGGATTTAGTGAGAAGTTTTCGTGTGGATTGTTTGACAGAGCACCGGCTCTGCTCCTCTGCGAAGCCTGAATCATCACCCTCACTCTTCCCAGAGCTTATGCAGTTTATAAAGACATTCTTATTGGCCGAGGGCTCCTTGCCCCTTTCAAAATCATCTGTCAATGACCTTGTGATCTTCTTGCTACGTGAGCTGCCAAAGCTAACCGAGTGCCTTCCTCTGCTTTTAGTGTGCTCCTCTAAGCTCAGTTTTGGAAAAGTGCTGGGAGAGGACTGGGCACCGTTTGAGATGTTAACATTTTGACTACCTGAGTCAGGCTTCTGCTCACTTCCCTTCTTGTTATGGAAGCTAATGGAAGGAGTGCGGAAAATACTCCGGCGCTTGCCTGTGCTCCCTGAGCTGGAGTTAGTGCTGGATGGGGAGGAGGTGTGGACACCAACGGCATTAGCAGAAGAAGGTGAGGAAGGAAGGGAGTCATGTCTCCGGCTAATGCTTCTCCTGAATATCGGCAACCGAGATACCAGAGTCGATCGTCTGGATCCTGAGTCCCCCATCAGGGCGCAAAGTATCCGTGGCTCTTTGCAGCCAAGCAACTAATCTGGGATGAGAAGGGGGGAAAAAAATTAATTAAGTATATAAACTTTCAGTCAGCTTAAATATATGAGATGCCAACATCAATTTTACCTACAGCTGCAAGTTCTTGAGTATGTATTACTGAAGATATTCAGACTTTTCTAGAGATATTCAACAGAAAGTGCTGAAACTCAGCAGCTGAACAAAGGTGCGGCTCAAAACATTCTGGAGAGGACAGTTACAGTATTATGTGTGATACAATGAAGATCACACTGACTAAGAGTGTTAAGTCTACATGCCAAAAGATATACAAATACATCTCCCAAATATCCTTGGTTTTGTAAGTCCTTGAGACAGGTCTTCTTATAAATTCTAAGCCCTCTTAGAAGAGACTTGATTTTTATTGCAGAACTAAGTATTATTTTGTGTTGCTAAATACTGAGCTTTTGCAGGAAAGAAGTGGACTTCAGTTTTCTAGTCTTCACTGAACTTCCGGTTGGTTTTTCAATTGCTTTATGTGCTCCTGCTAAGGGCTTTATGTATCACCTTGCAACAGAAAATGCTAGCGTTGCAGTCAAGACGAAATATGCACCACCAAAAATTCTTCCTAAGAAACTATAACTTCTAGAAATTTACTGTCAAAATACAGGACCATGTTTCAAGATTTCAACTTGAATGTTTCCTCTGAACACTTCTCTGAAGCCCTCTTGTAGCCTACTTGCTTATAATTAGCTGTTTTTGCCAGTTTTTGAGACTAGTAAGAAGTGTTTCATACACAGGTGCTTGACAATGTTTATAAATATTTAAGCAATACAAACTTATTTGTATGTACTAGAAGAGAATTAATCTTTATGAAACATATACCAGTTCCATTTCTTTTTTATTCTCACTATAATAAACTACCACTGTGAGAGATGCGACCACAGAGGGTCAACAAAAACACAAACATGTGTCTGTAAGTGTAATGCCCAATTGCAACTTCATGAGCTTCAAGTGTTCAGCACACAGGAATAAAAATCAGGTCATTTATCGAAATGATGTTAGCGTCTCAAGTGCAAAACCAAATTCCTTCATCTAATGAGCAGTTTAAAGAGCGTTATGCAGCTAGAACAAATATCTGTAAATATTTATAGAGTGCAAATACACACACACACATGTATCTGTAGAAACCACAAGAGCTACAGAACACGTAAGGAATAATAAAGCTTCATATATGCTGTATCACTGTGAAAGAAAGAGTGACAACCAAGTTCAGAGACTATGTTGCTAACTGTTTTTCAAAAAGCTGGTACAGCTCCAGTCTGAACATGCGCCGTCAAGCACCCACAACATCCACAAGCTCCAGAAATCAACACGCAGTTTTGTAGTTTAAGAGGAGAGAAACAGTTTGGGAATAGTCACCGATTCCTAGGAGTCACTGGTGATGTCTGATGACAAACCAAAACCAAAACCCAACCTAGACAATACTCAGATCCTGCGTTTGAAACCTTGACTGGGACAGAACTGAGGTGACAGGGACACAAACAGCTTCTCACCCCCAAACAGCTGCACAGACAGTTCTGCTCTGGCCACACAGAAGGTAGTTTGCAATTAAACCACTATAAGAGCAAAGCAGCACCACAGAGAAGCTGAGGCTCTTCATCTGCCCACAGCTCGGCTTACTGAAAACAGGCTTTGGAAAACCACATGCAACTCTCTCCATCCTCCCCATACAAACCTCTCTGGGTTCCTTCAATAACTTTTCCAGACCTGGTGGGCTGGTTTGGGTTTTTTTTGCTTTCATGAACATGTAGGCATGCTGTCATGTACAGATACACACACGCAAAGCAGTGTTACTCAGAGACTGTGAGGGTTCTTGCTTGTATTTTAAGATGACATCATAACTGCCAGAAAAGTATTTTAGAATGCAGACTTACAACTGCAGTAGGTTAGTAAAATAGGAGGAGAATACATCAAATTGTTACAGGAATTTTATGTTACAGTATCACAGTATCGCCAAGGTTGGAAGAGACCTCAAAGATCATCAAGTCCAACCTGGCACCACAGACCCCATGACTAGACCATGGCACCAAGTGCCACATCCAGTCCCCTCTCGAACACCTCCAGGGACAGTGACTCCACCACCTCCCTGGGCAGCACATTCCAATGGCGAATCACTCTCTTGGTGAAGAATTTTCTCCTCACCTCCAGCCTAAACTTCCCCTGGTGCAGCTTGAGACTGTGTCCCCTTGTTCTGGTGCTGGTTGCTAGGGAGAAGAGGACAACCGCTTCCTGGCTACAACCACCTTTCAGGTAGTTGTAGAGAGCAATGAGGTCTCCCTTGAGCCTCCTCTTCTCCAGGCTAAACAACCCCAGCTCCCTCAGCCTCTCCTCATAGGGCTTGTGCTCAAGGCCTCTCCCCAGCCTTGTTGCCCTTCTCTGGACACCTTCAAGTGTCTCGATGTCCTTCTTAAACTGAGGGGCCCAGAACTGGACACAGGACTCAAGGTGTGGCCTAACCAAAGCAGAGTCCAGGGGCACAATGACCTCCCTGCTCCTGCTGGCCACACTATTCCTAATGCAGGCCAGGATGCCATTGGCCTTCTTGGCCACCTTGGCACACTGCTGGCTCATGTTCAGGCAGCTGTCAACCAGCATCCCCAGGTCCCTCTCTGTTTGGCAGCTCTCCAGCCACTCTGACCCCAGCCTGTAGCTCTGCATGGGGTTGTTATGGCCAAAGTGCAGCACCCAGCACGTGGATTTGTTGAATGCCATCCTGTTGGCCTCTGCCCATCTGTCCAGCCGGTCAAGGTCCCTCTGCAGAGCCCTTCTGCCCTCTAACTGACCAACATCTGCTCCCAAAAATCTGTTCAGACAAAACATCTGCTCCCGTGATTTTCTCTCCTGCCCACACCTCAAATGTCAATTCAGTAGAGAATGAGCCATCCTGGTGTGCAATTATGAAATTCTCTAAGGAAGCAAAAAACTGAGCAAAAAGCCCATATTGTAACTTCCACTGGAAACACAAATGCTGTGTCTTAAATATAACAGAGACAAGTGACCTATGAATACACACAGCCTCCTCAGCTTTCCAGCCTGTAACAGTTTTTTTAATGGAACACATTGCCTTTAACTGCAGATAACACAACGGCATTTATTCAGTCATTCTTCCTTCCCTGCCTCTTGAAGGAAAAGAATAAGTTAACTGTCAACATTCTTCTGACTGTCTAAGCAGCAAAAATCCCCACACATAAAACATGACCTGATGAGTATAAGTCCACAAAAGCTACCTGAGGACATCTCTTAAAACACAGCCATCCGTGCACACATACATGTCTGTACATGCACAGGAATGCTTATTTGCATATGCATTTGAAATACTTTGAACATAAAAGATTTCCTTAATCTTTTTTAATCTGATTTGCATATCCTGTTTATTATTTATATAAACACACACACACATTCTGCAGTGTGAAAGTGCCTATATTTAGCACTCAGTTGGAGTGACAATACAATACAATACACCAGGTTGGAAGAGACCTTCAAGATCATCATGTCCAACCTATCAGCCAATCCAACCCACCCAAACAACTAGATCATGGAACCAAGCACCCCATCAAGTCTCCTCCTGAACACCACCAATGATGATGACTCCACCACCTCCATGGGCAGACCATTCCAATGGGCAATCACTCTCTCTGTATAGAACTTCTTCCTAACATCCAGTCTAAACCTGCCCTGGTGCAGCCTGAGACTGTGTCCTCTTGTTCTGGTGCTGGCTGCCAGGGAGAAGAGACCAACCTCTGCCTGGCTACAACCTCCCTTCAGGTAGTTGTAGAGAGCAATAAGGTCACCCCTGAGTCTCCTCCTCTCCAGGCTAAGCAACCCCAGCTCCCTCAGCCTCTCCTCACAGGGCTTGTGTTCCAAATCCCTCCCCATCCTCCTGCCATCAACCCACACACCCAGGTCCCTCTCTGCCTGGCTGCTCTCCAGCCACTCTGACCCCAGCCTGTAGCACTGCCTGGGGTTGCTGTGGCCAATGTGCAGAACCTGGCACTTGGATGTGTTCAATCTCCTGCCCTTGGACTCCGCCCATCTGTCCAGCCTGTCGAGGTCCCTCTGCAAAGCCTCTCTGCCCTCCAGCAGATCAACTCCTGCCCCCAGCTTGGTGTCATCTGCACACTTACTGATGATGGACTCAATGCCCTCCTCCAGATCATCAATAAAGATGTTGAAGAGCATGGGGCCCAGCACCGATCCCTGGGGCACACCACTAGTGACTGGCTGCCAGCTGGCTGTGGCACCATTCACCACTATTCTCTGGGCTTGGCCCTCCAGCCAGTTCCTAACCCTGTCCAACCCTGTGCTGCTGTCCAAGCCAGGGGCTGACAGCTTGGCCAGGAGTTTGCTGTGGGGGACGGTGTCAAAGGCCTTGCTGAGGTCCAGGTAGACCACATCCACAGCCTGCCCCACAGCCACCAGACAGTCACCTGATCATAGAAGGAGATCAGGTTGGTCAGGCAGGACCTGCCCTTCCTAAAGCCATGCTGGCTGGGCCTGAGCCCTTGGCCATCCTGTAAGTGCTGTGTGATTGCACTCAAGATGACTGTTCCATCACCTTGCCTGGCACTGAGGTCAGGCTGACAGGCCTATCATTCCCTGGCTCATCCAACCGGCCCTGCTTGTGGATGGGCACCACGTTGGCAGCTTGCAGTCATCTGGGACCTCTCCAGTGAGCCAGGACTGCTGAAAAATGATGGAGAGTGGCTTGGCAGCTCATCTGCCAGCTCTCTCAGCACCCTAGGATGGATCCCATCCGGTCCCATGGCCTTGTGGGGATCCAAGTGGCTGAGGAGATCTCTAATAATCCCATCCTGGAACAGAGAACTATGCTGCTCCCTGGCTCCATCTGCCAGCTCTGCAGGCCAGCTGTCTGGAAGATGTTCTGTCCTGCTAGTAAAAATTGAGGCAAAGAAGGTGTTAAGTACCTCTGCCTTTTCCTCATCCTTTGTTACAACATTCCCCTCCATGCCCACCAAGGACTGGAGGTTGTCCTTGCCCTCCTCTTGCTATTAAGATATTTATAGAAGGACTTTTTGTTGTCCTTCACAGCAGAGGCCAGTCTGAGCTCCAAATGTGCATTTGCCTCCCTAATTTTCTTCCTACAAGACCTAGCAACATCCCTAAACATTCCATGGGTTGTCTCCCCTTTCTTCCAAAGATGCTACACCCTCTTTTTTCCCCTTAGTTCTATTAAGAGTTCATTACCCATCCAGGCCGTCTGCCCCGGGGCTCATCTTCCGGCACACTGGCACAGCCTGTTCCTGCGCCTTCAAGAGCTCTTTCTTGAAGCAGGTCCAGCTCTCCTGGACCCCTTTAAGGGCTGTTTCCCAATGAACCTTCTGAGTTAGTGCCTTGAGTAGCCTGAAGGACGCTTGAGTAGCCTGACGCTACTTGCCACACAGAAAAAAGTACCTGAAAGTATTGATACCCTCAGTTCTAAATGAAATAGGACCTTTTTTTTTTGGTTATTGCAGAGGAGTTATAAACTGGCATCTATGTTCCATAACAAGCTAAATAGAAGGCATTTCCTTTCACTGTCCACATTAAGTGTAATTACCTGTGCTTCCTCTTCATGGCAGTAACCCTTACAGAGTGAGATTTAGTCCAGCTACATAATCTCTAAGAAAACTTTACTTTTCCCTGTCTAACATCCTCACCCTTATTGGCATCATTCTTAAAAGCTGCAATGGAGGGAACAGAAAGTGTCAGAGCTTTAAAGGCATCTTTGCAACAGCATTGCAGATAGATTTTTAGAATACTAAAACCACACCAAGTAAACACAAATTAGCAAGGAAAACTAACAGTTTAAGAAGACTTTCCCATTAAATCAGGCTCCTTGTTTAGGACAAAATATATCCTGCATCATCACCTAATGTGAACAGCCAAAAAGCAGTCTGTAGAGAGGTCTGATTCTTGGCCAAACACACAAACAATTACTTTGTAGTACTTCTCAATTCTAAAATGCAGTTATTGCTGAAACAAAAATGGTTTACTCAGTTCTGCAATAAACAGGCACTCAAATTCTGCTTTTTACAAAGTGGATTTCTGATGCACATTTGGGCTACACTGCTACAGTGAAGAATATCAAGCAAACTATTCTGAAAACATTGCAGAGTGATGGTGGATTATTTCAGGGTCTGCTATTCCTCAAGAGTTTGGCAATAGCTCATTGCTTCTAAGCTCCTGTGCTGAAACCAGTTCAAATAGGAAACAGGCAAAGTGCAAACACCACATTTTCCATCTTATCAGCAGTTTTTGAAGTTAATGAAATGGAAATAGTTTCCTTTTACTCTGGTCTGCACCAAGACATTGTAAAACACGAATTTATCTCAAAAATGTCTTCATGTCTTTCATTACCAGAGAAATCAAAGAGGCTTTCTCTTTCCAAAAAGAGAAAGAAACCTTTGGAAGAATCACCCAACTAAAGAACACCAAGCCTTTATCTTGCCTACAGAGAAATCATTCTAAGTTCTGTATTTTATACATTACTGTATCTTGTCAAAATAAACAAATCCCTCAACATTGAGACAGTGAATGTAGTTGACAGGGGGTGGGGGGGGAGTAAAAAACCACCCACAACAACCAACCAACCAACCTGCAAGCACTAGATGAGGCAAAGTTATCAAAATACGACACTACTATCTTCAGGGAGATGTACTCCCAATTCACCAGGTGAAAACCAAACCCCAGGGTGTTTTCTTTTGGCTTCTGCCAAGCAGTTACTCACGCAAGTCTGCTGGAGCGCGGAGCATTCATTCAAGAGCAACCCTGGCTGGCAGTTCTCAACTCCAGTAGGTGGAGCCGTGGATCTGCTTTTTCAACAACTGCAAGCACGAAAAAACAACAGTCAGTGTCTTTTACAATTCTCTTTGCCTTTGAGGCACAGTTTAGGGCTCGAAATAGCTTGTGAATTTCACCATTCTCATAATTACATGTATGTACCAAAAGCTAATATATGGTTATTCAACAGAAAACTGTAAATCAGAGGCCACTGGCAACAGTCTGCTACAATTTCTCAGCACTTTTTAAACAAAGCATTCCTAAAGACGCTCTCCTTAAAGATGCATCCCATAGAAGTATCCAACAGTGTCTTCCACATGAAGAACCATACTGAAATAGCTATCTAAATTTAAACTGGGAGATGGCATGACACATAGCTGAAAGGCACCAACCTGAACTCAGAGCAGACCATCAGCATTCACCTGCCACTACAAATACCCACAAAACACATGAAAGTAAGCATTTTCAGTTGTTGGTGAGTCAACAGAAGTCCTAAACAAGCTGATGCACTTCTAAAGAGCAGTAATTTAGCCCAATGGGTAACATTGTTTTAAGTTTTCATCATTCAGATCCAGCACTATATAGAATCATAGAATGCACTGGGTTCAAAGGGACCTTTAAAGGTCATCTAGTCCAACCCCTCTGCAGTGAGCAGGGGCATCTCAACATGATCAGACTGCTCAGAGCTCCATCAAGACTGACCTTAAATGTCTCCAGGGATGCAGCCTCCAACACCTCCCTCCGCAAACTCCTCCAGTGTTCTACCATGCTCATAGTAAAGAACATCCTCCCAATGCCCAATCTACCCCACTCTAGTTTAAAACCACTGCCCCTTGTCCTGTTGCTAGGGGTTCTTGCAAACAGTCCCTCGCTAACTTTCTTGTAGACCCCCTTCAGGAATTGGAAGGCCACTGTAAGGTCTCCCACAACCTTCTCTTCTCCAAGCTGAACAACCCCAAGTCTCTCAGTCTGTCTACATGGGAGAGGTGCCTCTGCTCTCTGATCAGTTTTGTGGCCCTCCTCTGGACCTGCTCCATCAGGTCCATGTCTCTCTTGTATTGAAGACCCCAGAGCTGGACACAGTACTCCAGCTGAGGACTCACCAGAACAGAGCACAGCGGCTGCTGGTCACACTTCTTTTGATGCAGCCCAGGATGCAATTGGCCTTCTGGGCTGCAAGTGCACATTGCTGGCTTATGTCCAGCTGCTCATTTGCCAGTACCCCCAGAAGTCTTTTTTCTTCAGGGCTGCTTGCTATCACATCATGCCCCACTCTGTAATGATAACAAGGATTGTCCTGACCCAGATTCAAGAACTTCCACTTGTCCTTGTTGCACTTCATGAGGCTCACCTGGCACACTTCTCCAGCATATCCAGGTCCCTCTGGGTGACATCCCTCTGGCATATCAACAGCACCACAAACTTGCTGAGGCTGCACTCAATCCTACTGTCTATATCATTGATTAAGATATTAAACAGCACTGGTTCCAGTACAGATCCCTGAGGGATACCACTTGTCACCCATCTCCATCTGGACATCAAGCCATTGACCACTGTCCTCTGGGTGCAACGATTCATCCTGTTCCACATCCTCCGAACAGTCCATCCATTTAACCCATATCTCCTCAGCATTTAAGCATTGCCATCTTCAATACTGCTCCAGTTTTAATCCAACACTATTTGTTTCTCTAGTACATTTGTGAGTCTAAAGTATGACTGGGCTGATTTGTGAGGTCAGTGGTGTTCAGTTCTGCTTTAATATGCTCCTCAGATCTGTCTTTTGATGAACTACCAATGCATACCCCTCTCATTCCCTTCAAGTAACCATCTCTACCTGTCTCAGTACTATGCAGACCCAGCAGAACTGTAAGTCTTTGATCCATGCTCTCCCATGCCTATTCTTCTTATCTTCCAGAATCATAACTTCAGTGTCATCAACAATGATCCTGCCTGTGTGCTGCCAGCTCTTGCTGTGCATATGGCAACCACAGTGACAAGGGACAGGGTCATTTATTACCCTCTGTCACCGGTTGAACATGTGACCTTAACTGCATTAAAACAGAGCAAATCCTCATCTTGTGTAAATTAATGGGGCTCAACTGAAGTGATTTAAACCATTCAGCCTTTCATCCCTACAATATTCAGTCACCTCCTGTGTAATTCTCTGGCAAAAGCAACGCTTGGACAAGTATGTTCTGATCATTTCTGGCACACAGTCTACCAGTTTAAGTGGGTGGAAGCAAGATTGTGTGTCCTTTTTTATGCTGACCAAGTACAAAATCTGTTCATGGATTATAAGGAAAATTGATAAAACCCTAACAAATTAATCATGCCATTCTGAAGATACATACACCCGTGCTCCACTGCTGCTTCTCCCTAAGTGTACCTGGAGCTGCTGTTGAAAACAGGCTGCTGAGACAAGAGAGACCCACAGTTCACTTCAAATCCTCGCCGTGAAAAGGACTGGGCAGTGAGAACTCCTACAGAGGATCAGATCAGTGAAAGGATTTTCAAAATAATACAACATAAATCAAAGTGGCTAGTGCAAGAAAGCCAGGAAAGCTTTGTCTGATGCTGAGCAGACTACTTTACAGATTAGTCTTTGATTAATAATACAGTAATTGTAGTAGATCACTGCAGCAGCTCTTGCAATAAAGTAATATATCACTAACAACAACTCAAAAAAGAGAAAGCCAGTTCCCAACTCATGCTTTGAAGTGCTGAAGTGCTTGTGCCCCAATGCACACAGCATAGGTAACAAACAAGAGGAGCTGGAAGCCTTGGTCCACCAGGAAGACTATGATATAACTGCCATTACAGAAACATGGTGGGAAGATTCACATGATGGCAGTACTGCACTGGGGAGTTACAAGCTCTTTAGGAGAGACAGGGGAGGGAGAAGAGGAGGAGGGGTGGCTCTGGATGTTAGGGAGTCTCTAGATGCCTCAGAACTTGAGGTTGCAGATGAAAGGATTGAGAGCCTGTGGGTTAAAATCAGAGGGGGGCCTAACAAAGCTGACATCTGGTTGGAGTCTGCTATAGACCACCCAACCAGGATGAGGAGGCTGATGAAATATTCCATAAGCAACTGGAGGCTGTCTCAAGATCATCAGATCTTGTCCTTGTGGGTAACTTTAACCTGCCAGATATCTGCTGGGAACTTAATTCAGCAGAGAGGAGGCAGTCCAGAAGGTTCCTGGAGCGCATGGAGGACAGCTTCCTGCTGCAGCTGTTAAGTGAGCCTCCCAGGGGTCAGGCTCTGCTTGACCTGCTGCTCTCCAATAGAGAAGGGCTGGTGGGAGATGTGATGGCAGGAGGCCATCTGGGGTGCAGTGATCATGAGCTAGTGGAGTTTTGGACTGCCAGAGGGCAAACTTCAACTTGTTCAAACAACTTATTTGGAAAGTACCCTGGGCAGCAGCCCTTAAGAACCAAGGGGTCCAGGATGGTTGGAGCTACTTCAAACAGGAGCTCTTGAAGCCACAGCAACAGGCTGTGCCCATGTGCTGAAAGAGGAGCCGAGGGGAAGGCTCTGGGCCTGGATGAGCAAGCAGCTCCTGAAGGAATTAAGGGAGGAAAAAAGGCTGTATCACCTTTGGAAAGGGGGGAGGCAACTAGTGATATGGTTAAAGATGTTATTAGATCATGTAGGAGAAACATCAGAGGCAAAAGCCCAGTTAGAACTTAAGCTGAAAACTGCTGTGAAAGATAATAAAAAGCATTTTTATAGATATATTAATGTTAAAAAGAGGGCAAAAAGAACCTCCACTCCTTATTGGACTGGGGGGGGAACACTGTAACTAAAGATGAGGAAAAGGCTGAGGATCTAAATACCTTCTTTGCCTCCATTTTCAAGAGTAAGGCAGGAGGACTCCAGGATAACTGGCCTGAACTGGGTGATGGGGTCAGGAAGCAGTGTAGTACCCCTGAAATCCATGAGGAATTAGTTCAGGACTTTCTGAGCCACTTGGATCCTCACATGTCCATGGGGCCGGATGGGATCCATCCTAGGGTGCTGAGAGAGCTGGCAGATGAGCTGCCAAGCCGCTCTCCATCATTTTCCTCCAGTCCTGGCACACCAGAGGTCCCAGGTGACTGGAAACTGGCCAATGTGATCCCATCCACAAGAAGGGTTGGATGGAGGAACCTGGAAACTCCAGGCCTGGCAGCCTGACCTCAGTGCCAGGGAAAATTATGGAGCACACCTGAAGGATGGCCAAGGGATCAGGCCCAGCCAGCATGGATTCAGGAAGGGCAGGTCCTGCCTCTCCAACCTGATCTCCTTCTATGCCCAGGTGACTGCCTGGTGGATGTGGGGCAGGCTGTGGATGTAGTCTACCTGGACTTCAGCAAGGCCTTTGACACTGTCCCCCCAGCAGGAACAGGGAAGTCATTGTGCCCCTGTACTCAGCACTGGTTAGGCCACACCTTGAGTCCTGTGTCCAGTTCTGGACCCCTCAGTTTACGAAGGACATTGAGCATGTCCAGAGAAGGGCAACAAGGCTGGGGAGAGGCCTTGAGCACAGCCCTGTGAGGAGAGGCTGAGGGAGCTGGGGTTGTTCAGCCTGGAGAAGAGGAGGCTCATGGGTGACCTCATTGCTCTCTACAACTCCCTGAAAGGTGGTTGTAGCCAGGTGGGGGTTGGTCTCTTCTACCAGGCAAGCAGCACCAGAACAAGAGGACAGAGGCTCAAGCTGCACCAGGGGAAGTTTAAGGTTGAGGTGAGAAGAAAGTTCTTCACAGAGAGAGTTGCTAGCCATTGGAATGTGCTGCCCAGGGAGGTGGTGGAGTCACCATCCCTGGAGGTGTTCAAGAGGGGATTGGACATGGCACTTGGTGCCATGGTTAAGTAGTCATGAGGTCTGTGGTGACAGGTTGGACTTGATGATCTTTGAGGTCTTTCCAAACTTATTGATTCCATGATTCAAAGTCTGGGGGTAGGAAATGAACTGATGGTCCTCAGTCTGATTGTCCTGGGTAAGGTTCCCTAATGAAAGGGAACCCCATAATTCCTATACCCTGCAGGTTTTACCACACATAAGATGCATGATTCATGGTGCTAATATGAAATACATCCAGAATCAGCATCCTCAATGTTGTGTCATTTTATTCTTTTAAGTGCAATTAACTGCTTTAGTTTCTTTATATGTTAATGCACTCCACTGGACACCACTTATAGAAAGAATACATCTAGGACTCAGTCCTACTACATGTAGAAATTCATCACAACGCTCACCATGTTCTACATCCATGAATCTTTGCAATACTGCAATGGGCTTACAACTCCAATACAAACCAGATGTGTAAACACAACAAATGAAGATAACAAAAGATGCCATAGCAAGAAAGGAGGCGGGGAGCAGCAAAAAGCAAGCCTTTCAGATTAACCGGCAAAGAGCAATTCTCGTTACAGGAAGGGAAAGTGTCCAGCAAAGGAAAGCTGCATGGTGACTGCTATCAACAATTTACTGAGTTTGTTTCATTCGGCTTGCCTGAGAAACAAGAAAGTGTACACACAGGCAGAAAATAGGTGAAAATAACTCTTTCAGTTGAGATAGCTAAATAATAACATTTTACAACTGCCTTTTGTTCTAAAGTGTATTGCCTTACTACACTGTCTCTCACAACTGAGAGAAGTAACTACTATTTGAACCTACCTCCATCACCATTTTTAACAGTTTTGAGCAATTACTCCAAAACCAATCAGAGCAGGTGACAATCAGACTTGTCAGGTCAGGCCTTTACTGTATGCTGCTGAATATCTCTGGTGTGTCTTGCATTGTTAAGCAAAACAAAGCTGTACAGCTTTGAAGGGTCTTTAATTCTGATTCCATTGTTATGTCCAAGTTAGTATCATCAAATCTCAAAGCTACTCTTGGGCAGCTGTGAAGGCATTTTAATTAGAACTGGTATATTAACTCAGTCCTGGAAGTTCAGTTCAAAAAACCAACTTTTTAGCAGAGTAGAATCCATCTGTATTCTGCCTCGTGGCTGGAACAACAGATAGCAGGGATGACTATGGCATGCCTACAAGTTTGGTAGGAAGACTTTACAACATGTTCCTTCACACCTATGAAACTGTTGTGAAGGGAGCCCATGCGCAGAATTACGCCCCAAATATTGCCAAAACTTGCACCAACATGTTTTGCTCACATCCCCCCTTCCCCTACTTTCTGGAGTGGGTACTTAGCTGTAGCAGTTTGGGCTGGGTGCCCTCTGCTACGTGGGTCGTGTTTCCTGTGTCCAGAAGTCCAGCCCAGTGGGCAGGCACAGGAAACCAGGTATTTCCTACCATAATTCTCTGCACCACTATAAGATCCAGCACGGGGTCTGGCACTGCCTCTTTCTTCCCCTCGCCGGCACCTGGTAACTGGGGGAGATATCTCCCAGCCTTGGGCCTGGCTAGGCCCATGGCCACGGGAGGATGGGCGGTCTCAGATCTGGCCAGCTGAGACTAGCCTAGCAGTGGGAAGGGAAGAAGGAGCCCTGGGGGTCTTGGGTGCACCCTCAGGTGGGGATGGGATGTTTCTGGGTTTGCTTTGGGATCTCTTTTGTCACTGCTTCTGGCTCTCTGCACACACTCACTGCTTTCCATTTAAGCTTTCCACCACTTTTGCAATCCATTTGTCTGAGTCGTTATTTCTGCCCATGGTGGGGAGCGGTCTGCTTCAACCCATTACATTAGCCCAGAGCTGAGAAACAAAGACCAAGTGTCAGCCAGCTGGGGTAAACAACCCAACCTGCCTTGTTTTGGGTAAACAACATCACAAACCCATCTTATGGGATGCCAGTGAGATGCTGGTGGCCTCTTCAAAGTTTGGGCATAATTCTAGCCACATGCTTGGTCATAGGCTGAAAGGTATTACCAAGGTTGACTATTGGCCCAATTCAAGGCTCAAGTAATGTAAAAATATTCCCTAAATCATCAACAAGTCACTCTTTGCTCTTTGTTCCTTGCTATAGCTTCTGCTATTAAATCCCATCCATGTGCACTCATACTACTAGCCTCTGCAGTCTGGAAAGAAGCCAGCAATCCGGGAAGAGATGCCATTCCCCAGTTTACCTGGAAGCCCTTCTCTTCACTACAACTACAGCTTAGCATCGTTTCCCAGTCCTGCCAGTAGGAAAAGCTGTCACCATGTCTTAAAGGGACTGAACCCCACTGGTAAGCTTGAACCAGTTGAGGGGAGGACTAGCCTGAACACTTCGGCAAGTCCTAGGAGCGTCTGCTACAGCCACGAGCTGCAGACCTGTGAGCCAAACCACTTTGGTGCCTGCTCACAATGAAGGACCCCACAGTTGCAGGAGGGGAGTGTGGTGAAGGCACACTATACCCAGACTTATGCCCAGATATTGAAACTTGTCCCAGCACGTGGACAAGTTCTCCTCCTTTCATGAGGGGAACAAAGGCCAGGGCGGTAGAGACCCCTGCACGCACCCATCCCATGGGATGCTGGTACCAAGTACGGGCAGGGTTCCAGCTGCACACCTCCTGTAGGCTGAAGCTGGTTGTTTAGGAGAGTGCCCACTGGCCAAATCTAGCCTTGAGAAACCTGTAAGTACTACCCCACTTTGTAAATACATTGCCCTCTTTCACTTTGAGCCTAAGCTCGTGCCACAGCCTCTGCCACTGAGCTCATTGCTATTATGTCTTCTCTCTCATATATGCAAACAAACTAGTAGCCTCCGCACGACGAGGAGAAGCCAGCATCTGGGCAGGCCCGTGGAGCCTCAGCCCTGAGAGTATATCCAGAGGAAGGACCTTGGCTGAGCCTGAGAAGCTACAGCATTGCATTGCCAGTCCCACCGCTCGGAAGAGCCTGCCATGTCTTCAAGAGGACTGGACCCCCGAGGGTAAGATCTGCCCAGTTGCCAGGGACGGGACTTAGCCGAGTCTGGCAGTCCCCATGTCTGCGTCAGCCTTAAGCAGCAGAGCGATGAGCGGAGACAACCCTGTGTGCGTCAGCGCGGAGAGCAGGAACAGCGTACGCCACATGCCTGCGTAACCCTGCCATCGCAGGAGAGGAGTTGCTACTTCTGCCACTCTGTGCCCTATGAATCTCAGGGAAACCTAGAGCACTGTCTGTGCCTGTGCTTCAAAGCCAGGACCGCTGTGAGAGGGTCCCGCCACTCCTTCGATCCAAGCAAAGGGGAAGCCACCGCTACACGCAGCCACACTTCTGCAGAGCTGTCCACACTGGCCCTGAAGTCCACTGATGCAGGGCCAACCCCAATGCTACTGTGCCAGATCAGAATGCTGTGAGCCCAGCTACTGGGAACCGTCATCCCACTCTGCCATGCGGGCCAACTCTGTGAGGGTCGACCCTGTCCCAGTACCAGCCCTACTGACCCTGCCAGGCCAATCACAGTATCACAGTATCACCAAGGTTGGAAAGACCTCAAAGATCATCGAGTCCAACCTGTCACCATAGACCTCATGACTAGACCATGGCATCAAGTGCCACGTCCAATCCCCTCTTGAACACATCCAGGGATGGTGACACCACCACCTCCCTGGGCAGCACATTCCAATGATGAATGACTCTGAAGAACTTTCTCCTCACCTCCAGCTTAAACCTCCCCTGGTGCAGCTTGATCCTCTGTCCCCTTGTTCTGGTGCTGGTTGCCTGGGAGAAGAGACCAACCTCTTCCTGGCTACAACCACCCTTCAGGGAGTTGTAGAGAGCAATGAGGTCACCCATGAGCCTCCTCTTCTCCAGGCTGAACAACCCCAGCTCCCTCAGCCTCTCCTCATAGGACTGTGCTCAAGGCCTCTCACCAGCCTTGTTACCCTTCTCTGGACATGCTCAATGTCATTCCTAAACTGAGGGGCCCAGAACTGGACACAGGACTCAAGGTGTGGCCTAACCAATGCAGAGTACAGGGGCACAATGACTTCCCTGTTCCTGCTATTCCTAATGCAGGCCAGGATGCCATTGGCCTTCTTGGCCACCTGGGCACACTGCTGGCTCATGTTCAGGCAGCTGTCAATCAGCACCCCCAGGTCCCTCTCTGTTTAGCAGCTCTCCAGCCACTCTGACCCCAGTCTGTAGCTTTAATATCTTTATTCCCGCAGGACCGCTCCCTGCTGTCCGGAGGGAGCCACCCAATTCCTGTGAAAGCGACCTGCCTACCAGCTAGCCTAAGGTCCATTCCCTCTCTGCTGCTGCAGAAGGGAGACGGTTGCCACCCACTGTCACCATCCAAACCAGCTAGGAGTCACCTTGGTGACAGCAGTCTGCCAGAACCTAACCTTGCTATAAACAAAGGACACGGCTTATCTTTCACGTGCTTTCCACTCACTAACACTCAGTTCAAAGCACCTGCGTCTCGCAGTGTAACATTTCTAGCTCAAGCCTTGTAATATCTCTGTATATATTTTAAGCAATTCCTCTAGCATGCTGTCGAGTCGCCATCTGGTGGACAATTGGCAGAATTGCATCCTTTGTTATATAAATAGAAAGCAATTCTGTAAATATTCCAATTAAGTCCTAATTCCAAATACTAAACCACTTATGGGATGTATTTCACAATTGTGCACTAGAATATGTATAGAAAACAGTGATTAATTTGTCATTAATAATTGTAATAATTAATAAAAATTAACATTTATATAACTCATATCTCATATTCATAAATTAATAACCTCTTCATCACAGGGAGCCACCACTGCTCCACAGCCCTGTAAGTCAAAAGCTGAGCTAGGGCAATTCAGAGCTGGGACCACCTGTGAGCATCCAATATAGCTTCACAAAGGACTGCCCTGTAACCCTAGAAACAGCAAATCAGTTGACAAGAGGAACTCAGCAGCACTTGCACAGCACAGAGCAAGCCAGGGGAAAGCCGTACCACATCCCCCTTGCCCCCCCCTACACACACACTCTCTAGCAGCTCCAGGAGGGAACTGAAGCCCCACAGCACCCTGCCAACCCCCAAAGGGACTGCAGCCCCAAGAGAGCCACCTGACCCCATCCACGGAATCTGCCTGATTGGAAGAAGACTACACCACAGTAGCTTCCTGCTACAGCCCTCATAGACACAGGAGGGGAAAGCTGCCCCAACTGCAGCATCCAGAGGGACTGCCCTCAGGGACCAGCACCAGGTCCTGCAAGCCCTGAGCCTCAGTAGTGGCCAGCCACAGCAGCCACAGCCCCCACTGCGTCCCTTTCCCTGGAGCCAGCAAAGGCAGCCAGAGTAGCAGTAGCTTAGCAATCAGCTTAGCTACCAAGGAACACTGTGTCTTTTCAGTGTTCCCATATTTACCACCAGATATGGTTCTGTTTAAAATCCCCATGCCTGAGCTCACATGGTATTGTAACATAGTTTATAAGGTAGCACCCCAGCAGTGCCTCAATCATAATTTGTGATCGTAATTGATTTAAGTCTCCTGAAAGGTTCCTTAATTGTACATGCCTGATCTCTAGCTGTATAAGCTGCCAAGCGTCTTGTCCAGTCACCATCTGGTGGACAAGTGGCAGAAGAGCAACCTCGGTTCTTAATTGAACAACTTTTGTATTTTTCTAATTGGGTTCAAAACCGTTACACTGTACCAGTCTGTGGGATATATTTCACGACCATACACTAGAATCTGCATATAAATATCATTTAATGGTTATTAATAAATTTGAATATTAATACAAATAATTTTAATAATTCATATTTTCATAATTTGTAAATGACTTATTCATCACAGAAACACAGGTCTGTAGCCCACTTCAGTAAGTCAAGAGAGACAATAAACTGATTGGCAAGGATGAAAACAGCAGCAGAGCAATAGCTACAGAGAAATGATGACAGAAATAATCTCTCATCAATCCAGAGTGGGCAGTTTGAAGACCTATATCAGGGCAGAGGAATTCAGAGAAGTAAGGCAGCACCCTAACAGAAGAGATGCCTATACAGAACTGCTCAGAAACCCAAGAATGAAATTCAATTCTCCTCTCAACCTAAAAGATAAATATCTAGAACAAGCAGTTAAAGTAGCTGGGAAATGAAAAAGAAAAAAAAAAGTTATTGAAACAGTCAAAGATGGGAAAATAAACCTGGTGATAAAACCACATCCAAACAGGGAAGGGTCCTAAGATTATTCTTCAATCATTTACTTTTTAATTCCATTGAAATGTATCACACAGAAGAGTTTACTGACACTCAGAGCTGGTCAACTCAACTGGAACTTACAAAAAGACCTTCTGAACAAGCATGCCACAAAGTTGTGCTGCCTCACAGATGCTAACTAATAGAATTCTGACAAGCACTTAAGCACATGCTTGACTTTAAGAATGAGAATAATCTCATCCTTACTCAGTAAAACACTTAAAAGCACATACTTTACTTTCAAAACACGAGTGTTCCCATTGATTTCAATGGGACATGAGCACAATGTGGAGTGCTTTGCTCCCCCAGTGCACAAGAACAGAATTTAGCTCCTCCTCACTGGACAGACTTCATCACGCAGCTTGCCATTTTGTGATAAGACAGAACAGTAAAACCAAGTTTAAAGGGCAAAATTAACTATATTAACTGCAAATCAAATTGCCCTCTTCTGAATGCCTTTTAGGTCTACACTAAAAGCTGAAATGAATCCTCAGTATTATATAGTCAGAACAAATGCATATATTACTTTTTAAAATGTATGCACAAGCTTATTTGCTCTGCAGGCACATAGCAATTCTTCCTCTTAAGAAGATCTAAGAAATGCAAAAGCAAGACAACATATGGCTCTCAGTTCCAGAAGTCAGACCCATAAAATCCATTTTCACAGGCTTGTGTATGAACATAAAACTCCAGTTAAAAGACATCTACATACAGCAGGACTCCATGCTTTTCTGAGCTTTTTCAAACATAGTTTTGAATGGATGACAGAGGTGTTAAAATACAAGCCTGGGTGTTTCCCAATTACTTCACGCCGTAAGTAAAGAACTTGCACAATAATTCATAGAATCACAGAATTGTTAGGGTTGGAAGGCACCTCAAGGATCATCTAGTTCCAACCCCCCCTGCCATAGTCAGGGACACCTCACACTACATCAGGTTGCCCAGAGCCACATCCACCCTGGCCTTAAAAACCTCCAGGGATGAGGTTTCCACCAGCTCCCTGAACAACCTGTGCCAGTGGTTTCCCCCTCACTGGAAATGTTTGAGGCCAGGTTGGACAAAGCTTTGAGAAATCTGATCTAGTAAAAGGTACCCCTGCCATGGCAGCAGGGTTGAACTAGATGATCTTCAAAGGTCCTTTCCAATCCAAACCTTTCTTTGTCTACCCAATTCTGAGAGCTGCAAAGAAGCATGGAAAGACATCTAAAACCTGTCGGGTACACAAAGCCTGCTAAAGTAACTCCACAAAGCAAGAAACTTTGTTTGCTAGTGCCAAATTTTTAAACTCCAGGTGGCCCAAAACTAATTTTTGAGACATGCACCACTGGAAAAGCCCCTTACAATGAGCAACATAAAAATAAGCCGCCAGCAACACAATTCTGACTCTGAACACTTTTTTTAGAGCAACTGCTCAACATGGCTGCTGAACCAGGCCCTCCTACACCTTAGCACAACATGTGAGTGTTCCCAAAATGCAGCACATTTACATCTGAATTTAAAAAAAATCATTTCAAATCTACTGCTCTCCATATGCTCTGATTTTCATTTACTCCTTGAACTCTATGTATGTTACATATGGGAGTTTTCAACATGGCACAAACTGGTAAGTTAAAAGCCAGTTTCTTTGAGCAAGAACTCCCTTTAATATGCAAAATGAGCATCCTTGCTCAGCTGTGAATCTCTTCACATACTTGCAGCTTTCCTTGCATTTTCATGAATTTATTTTCCAGAAATAGACTGTGTTGAATATTTTTCTTAAAAGAAAAACACTAATTAAATAACCAAAACACTCTGGCACTCACGAACATGCGAACAGGGAATGTTCTGGTAGAAGATGCAAACTGCAACCAAAATTCCAAGGAATGTCAGCTGAATTCCAACAGCATTAGCCAGATTGAGCAGATTGAAACTTTGAGGCAGAGTTCTTCAGCACACCTACTTGTTACTCTGGCTGAAATATGTATGGAGGGCATAACCAAGATATGGAGAGCATGAATCAAGAGCAAATACACACTGCCTGTAAGTCCCACCTGGATGGGGAGTATATGTCTTGGACTGAGTGGAACCTGCTGCTGCTATGCACACCACGCTGCAAGCATGCCACTTGTAAAATGTCACTGCTGGCTGCAGCAAAGTATTCCGAGGCTTGACATTCAAATTGCAGCATAGGAAGCTTCCTGTTCCAGTTGCTGTTTCTGGGTTCCAGGTTCTTGGGTATGGGCCCTTTTCAGCAAGCATGGCGGAGTGGGAGTTGGGTAGCTGCTGGGTTTGGTTTTCTGGTCTATGCTGGTTTTCTCCTGCATTTCTCTGAGCCGCTTCTGCAAATAGGCTGAGCTAATGCAATCATGCAGTGTGTTATTAGATTACTCAGATTATTGTCCTGGGGTGCATGAAGAGGTATGTCCAGCAGATCCAGGGAAGTTCTCCTCCCCCTCTACTCTGACCTAATGTGGTCCCACCTGGAAT
The DNA here is from genome assembly GCA_015227895.2 of Colaptes auratus. Lineage (NCBI taxonomy): Eukaryota > Metazoa > Chordata > Aves > Piciformes > Picidae > Colaptes > Colaptes auratus. The sequence goes on from CM037643.1 coordinate 45,413,786, forward strand.
ACTGCATCCATGCAAAACTGCGTTCTGGGCTCCCCAGTTCAAGAGAGACAGGGATCTGCTGGAGAAAGTCAAATGGAAAGCTACCAGGATGATGAAGAGCCTGGAGCACTGCCTGGTGAGGAGAGGCTGAGAGATCTGGGGCTGTTTAGTCTGGAAAAGAGAAGACTGAGAGAGGATTTAATAAATGTTTATAAATATCTGAGGGCTGGGTGTCAAGAGGGAGGGGACAGGCTCTGCTCAGTTGCACCCTGTGATAGGACAAGGGGCAATGGATATAAACTACAGCGCATGAGGTTCCACCTCAACATGAGGGGGAACTTCTTGACTGTGAGGGTCACAGAGCACTGGAGCAGGCTGCCCTGAGAGGTTGGGGAATCTCCTCTGGGGACTTTCAAGACCTATCTGGATGTGTTCCTGTATGACCTGCGCTGCATTCTATGGTCCTGCTCTGGATGCGGGGTTGGACTCCATGATCTGCAGGAGGTCCCTTCCAGCCCCTAACATCCTGTGATCAGCTAAGGTAATCATGCATTGTGATTATGATATGTTATATTAAACTCTTATCACCTTATCTCAAGCCTGAGTTGTGTGTGATACTTTTCCCTCATCTTTGTGTTGGGGGAGCAGGCAGTAGCACTCATTAGTCCTAACTACCAGTAGCATGTGTTTATAAAGAGTTGCTTTTCACTTGTAAATCACACATTTCAGCAAATACTCTCTGTTTGCAGACTCTCTTAACAAAATGACCTAGTGAGAAGAAGTTACAGCCCACAAGTACAAAATGTTTGTACGTAAAAAAGGTGAGTTCTGTTGCTGGACAGCTGTGGTAAGTTGAGACTTACCCCAACAAATTTGGAAAATTACCCCCAAAATAAATCACCAGACTAGCTCAGTTGGTTTAAAAGCAGAATGAAGCTATATTTACAAAGTAAGCAAAATCTAGAAATACCAAATGCAATGAGTATGTATGAAATATATATACACATATATTTACAATTTAGAAACAACACAAGGATCCCAGACCCCTCTGGACAGTCCAGGGGGCTGCTCATAACCTCTCCTCTTTCTCTCCGCCCCCCATTCCCTTCTCAGTACTTCACAGACACAGTATACACCAGCTGAAGGTCAGGAAAGAGAGGTAAGGGAGTAAGCCACACAAGCTTCAGAGAGAAAGACATGAAAATGAGACAAAACTGCTTATGCCACTTACTTTTATCCACACTAGCAAACCAATGGATTACACAGGTGAGACATTCTTCTCCTGCTGTACCCAGTGGCCAATTTTATTTACTTTCTCCAGAAAGTTCCTGTTCTTTTTTTATAGTTAGGACACCAAGCTAATGCACTAAGCTAAGCCACCAGCTCCAAACCATAACAGCAAACTGGTAACTTCAAAGCAAACAAACCTCTGCACTTCAGCAGAGCAGGATCTTTTGGCTATGCCATTTCTAGAATTTAAAAAGCACTACCAAGAAATTGAAACAGTGACAGCACTGTGCACCTGCCAGTCTGGACAAGTGTAACAGGTTAAAGCCAAAAGCAGGTCAAACCAATCCAGCGGGTTAGTCTATTTTCCCAACACAAAAATGAGTTGGAAAAGTAACACACAAAAACTCAGGATTAAGACCCCAAAAAAAACTGAGGTAAGAATAGAGTTTACAGAGCAAAATCAGACAATCACAGTACAAAATCCATCCTTCCCTTAGCCTACATGAAGAAAAAGCAGTGTGAAGCAGCAGCAAGCAGAAGTGAGCGAGCTGAAAGACCAACCCAGGGAGCTACTCCCCCATCCCTCCTGTCCTGGTACCACCAAGTGGAAAAGACAACACCCAAGAACCTGGAACCCAGAAGCAGCAATCTGAACTTCAAGCCCCAGAATACTTTGCTCCAGCCAGCACTGACATTTTGAAACCGGCATGAGAGCAGCATGGTGAGGAGAGCAGCAGCAAGTTCAACTCAACCCATAACAGATAAGAGAGTCAAAAACATCTGGCATGCAGCAGTCTGAGCCAGTCAGAGGTATTCTGAAAAAAATGAGAGGGACAATGAGTCCTGTAGAAAAACTGCTACATGTCACTGCTGCCAATGAAGGCTGCAGCAAAAAGCTGCTTAAATCTCAGGAGATAATTTCACAGCATTACATTCAATGCCTTTATGCTCAGTAAAGACATACAATGGGAAACAGCAAATCTCATTGATTTTCTTCTGTCAAAAGCCTATGTCACAAAGGCAAATCTCACACATACCATGTGCACATGACTAAGAAATGAGGTAATAGTCCTCCAGCCTCTGACAAGGACCAGAGAGTGTGACCTAGTAAACAGAAATACTGAATGTTGGTTCTTCAATTGGTGACAAAGCACCTAGTAGATCAATGCCTGCAGGTCTTGCTAAAGCACCTAATGATACATAATACACCTACAGTTAAGAAACTATGAGTCCATGGGCTTTGAACTCCAATATCAAACAGATATCAGAACCTACAAATACAGGTGCAAGATGAAATTAAAACAACAATATAGAAACTATGGTTCTTGTATCATGGGATGAAGTTTTCTGTTGTGGTTCTAAGTTAGTCTTACAAACAATTAGGTACACATCACAGACCACTGATGGAAGACAGCAAAAACAACCTTCCTCTCCTCTGCCTTGACTCTGGAGATAACAGAGGTAGGTATTTGGTAACTTTTTTAGCTAGCCACAAACCTCTTCTTTCCTGTTACATTAGGGCTCTCCTCAGCTGTAATTCAAATTAGGATCTTAGGTCTTCTATGGCCAACCAAAAGGCTTAACAAAATACAGGAGATTTGTCTTGCTTAGCACACTTCTTGGCCTTTCTCTTCCAATCTGCATTCACTCCAATATCTCAACTCTGCAGAATAACACTTCATTTTCCCTGTTTCTTCTCCACACTGACTCTTGCCATTCCCTCGCAAATCTATGCAGACCACAGTCCCTGAGTGATACCAAAAGCATCCCTTCAGACACATTTTTAAAGCCTTAGTCTGAGTTGCTTCTTAATTAATGCCCAGTTATCAAATCAAATTTTAAAACCCTTTTGTAGTTGTGTAGCATAGATTTACATTTCTGATGTCTGGTTTTGAAAGATCATGTATCTTCTCTTATCTTTGTCTTTCTCTCTTCAACCTGGCTGCAAGTCCTTTAACTTCCATCACATACTGAAAATTAGGCTATTGCTGTATCCCATAACAACATTAATAAAATTAACACCTCTGCTTTAGTTGTGAATTCCTGCCAAGCAGGGCAGAGATTGCACTTTGTGTTACCTCTTAAGCTCATTACTGCTCTAATAATTGTGTCCAGGGTTACAGACTTGTGGCTGTGGGCCAAAGACCATCCTGTAATGCGTGATGCCGTGGCTTTTCCCCACTCTCTTCTTTTGATCCCATCATAAACAATTTTAGAAGAGACAGCTAGCTGAAAAAAAGTTGTAGCTCCAGGAGAGTCAACTAAGAGCAACCCTGATCCTCACAAGTTATCCTCCCTTTGTTCACATACACTCCATGAACAAAACTCATGCAATTCTTCACCCTGGTACAGTATTACAGAAATACATTCTCCCAGATCCCTACAGTCAGGTATCAATTTCCTTCTTAGATTTATCTGTGTCCTACAGAAACGGGGCAGGGCCTGGCTTCTCTCACATCAAGGCTCTAGCTGGCTGCTTTTGTGCTCTGCCTCATCCTTGGCTCAGAACTCTTCCAGCTCTTCACAATTGTCAGGGAGAACACACATGTGCAACACTTTTACAACATCTGGAAATACAATCATGGGAAATATTTTATTGACTACTTCTTCAAATTAAACTTTTGTTCTCTTACTGTATGTGCTGTGCCAGGATGTGCCAAAAGGCACTTGGAGGACCCTGGGGCACCCATGGAGGTGGTGGAGTCACCATCACTGGAGGTGTTCAGGAGGAGACTTGATGTTTAGGTGGGTTGGATTGGTTGATGGGTTGGACACGATGATCTTGAAGGTCTCTTTCAGCCTGGTGTATTGTATTGTATTGTATTGTAAGAACCAGGACCATCCTAGGGCACTTTGAAACACACACACAGCTCCCAAGGCACAAACAAAACTCAGATGAGGCACAAACTCACCACCAAAATACATAAGGGTCTGCTCAGGTCTGTGGAAAGGCACATGGTGAGTCCCTGGATCATCCCAAAAGGTACAGCATATGGTGAGAGCCATGCTGACCAGGCTGAGGCTCAATGTGCAACCCAAAACCCCCAGCACCAGAGTCTAAGGCCCAGCCTAGAGATCTGTGGAGGTGAGGGCAGCTCTGAAGCTCTTCTGGGGCTGGGCAGCAGTCACCCATGAGTGCCAAGGCAATGACCCTACCCTGGCACAGTTCCTCCTCACTGAGCACCGGGAAGCATGGCCCACAGTCTTCCAGTGGGGAGACAGAGCAGTGGGCTGATATCCAGAAGCTCTTGTCCTGGTCTTCCCCACCTACTGGGTGCTGGGCAACAGCATTCTGAGAACACAGGGCGTTTGCTGATGCCATCACCCTCCTGCCATGCAGACACTGCTGGTGACTGGCTGAGCTCAGCTCGGGGTGACAGCAAGAGGCTGTCTGTGCAGAGACTGCAATTCCTCAGGAAGCAGCAGAGTGCTCAGCCCAGGACTCAACCTGGTTCCTGCACTCTGCACAGCCTCTCTTTTCCCCAGCAACCTTGACCCTTTCAGCTCTCCCGACAGAGCCATGGCTGGTCATGTGGGATGTATATCCCCAGGACCCAGAGACACAGGGCACTGACACATGGAGCCAGTGCTCCTACCAGCAGTGCTAAGCGGATTGGCTTCAATCCCCCACCCAGTTGAGCATAACCCCAGGGTCCCTGGAGGTGGCCTTTTTGAGCCACTCAGCCCTGTCCCTGCTGCTCAGCAGGGCTCTGTTTGTACACTGCCTCTGCAGCAAAGCCAAGAGACACCAGAGAAAGGGGAGTGATGGGGGTCAGGCAGCTGGCATGGTACCAGGTGGCTGGGAGTCAGGACCTGCCAAGGCCTTGGGCCACTAATGCACAGGATGAGGAATAACAGCCCATGTGGAGAGGAAAACCTGAGCAGGTGGCAAAGGCCCTCTGCCTCTTCCCCAGACTTTTGCCTAACCCCAGAAGGTGAAGGTGGGTCTCAGCCACAGAGGAGGAAATGAGGGCAGGCTGACCCACAAGGAGAGCAAGAGAGAGGTTGCCTAAGGTGTTCTTTGCACAGCCTGCTGCCTGGGGCAACCCAGCTAGGCCTGAATTGTCCAGGAGATGCCAACCCCAGCCAGAGAGATCTCGGCCCCCAGTGCCCCTGCCCTTTTCATCATGCTCCAGCCCTGTCATTCCCAGCAGATGGGCCAGACAACCTCAGCTTTTCCAGGAACATGTTGCCAGGGTGATTCCTCCTGCAGCTGATATGCTGGTCGAAGGAAAATCCTGACTTGACAAAGAGGTACCTGAGGCACCTGCACCACCGCCACAAAGCTGAAGGACATTCTCCAGAGACAAGAGAAGAAAACGGAGAAAGACTTGTAAGAGTAGGAGACATTTCTCCACTTGACCATCCACAGCTCCAGTAAGGTTTGGGGCGGGTGGAGCAGTGCAAGGTGTTGGCGAGGATGCAGTGAGCAATACAGGATGTCCAACAATAAATGTCTTATATGAAACCAGCTCCACGCTGGTTTTCCAAGCAGCTCATTATGTTTAATGAAGCCAGGTATGTGCCTTTGCAGAGAACAGGTCAAGCTTCACACTTGACAAAACTGCTAAATGTAACATCAAATAATTTTCAAAGACAGAGGGACAAGTTGCTCTGCATGGTGATGTTACAAAGTGCCTCCTAATCAAAGAGAAAGCACATTCATGCTAATTGTTCAGACTTCTCCAAAGAAAAAGCAGTAAACAAGGAGGACTGCAGCATCAGCCTTTAAAGCACCGTCCAAAAAAAACCAGACTCTCTTCACAGTACATGTGAACAACTTTATTCCTGTAATTAGTCCCACAGGATTAAGTGAGGCTGCTCTCACATTCTGAATTAAACACATTCAAATGGCTGCACAGACCAACATAAAATTTCACTTCTTATTAGTTCCACTGCCAAACCACCTCCTCTGCATCCCTCTTCATTCACACAGAACATGCTCTCATCCTCAGCCAAGGTCACATGTATTGTAGCCGTAATCTTTGACCAGCTTTTAGCCAATTTAAGTATTACTACAAATCAAAGCAGGGATTTGGGAACCCATCACTGTAACAGCTGTGACTTTCCACGGTGAAGAAAGAAAAACTCAACACTCAAAACACAGGGGCACAGGCACTCAACGACTGAGAGAACACAAAGGGGCTGGAAGCAAAACTAACAGAAGTAGTGTTGGGCACTGAGTGCCCCTGGTCACTGGCCAAGAATGAATTGGTCAGAATCTGGTGTGAAATTCCATCATTTTCCAATTTTGTGTATGTTTAATGAAGCCAGGTAGGTGCCTTTGCAGAGAGCAGCTCAAGCTTCACTCTTGACAAAACTGCTAAAAAAGCTTTTACTGTTGTAAAAAACAAAACCAGACAACCCCAAAAAAAGCACACACCACGACCCAGTGAAGAAAAGCTTTCTTCTCACAGCTCCACTACTCTTTCCAAAACCTAAAGAATCCAAGCCCCATAAGACTCCCTGAATCTCTAGCAAAGGGCTATGTAAGAAAGTCACACCACCACCAGTTTTGCCCTGAAGGAAATCTTACATTTCTACACACCGTGCTCCCAGCAGACATTTGTCCGTAAAACTGTAAGGCTGAATTGGAACAAGGAAGGTAATCAACACGTTCCTCAGGAGGCTATAAAGGCTATTGTACTATTTCACAACAAACTATACAAGACCCTCTAGACAGTTCCCACCTGCAAGGCTGATTCTAGTGGATTTTTAGTTCAGATTATATTCTTCAGACTACTCCAGGGCTGACCCTACCAAAACCTGCAGTAGAAACCTGCCTTTTCCCCCTGCTTCTGTTTTCTTGCACTCAGTTCTGACATAACTTTATACCTACCTTCCACTTCCTCAATAACAATGGCATGAGAAAGCAAGCACCTTCCATTAGGAAGAAAGATGGAATTATCATCATGTATCTAGAATTCCCTTTTTTAACTAAATATGTAGTACTCAAAAGAGGTACAGAGACTGAGAAGACAATGCTTTCAGCACTGCCTTCAAGGTGGTACTATGTCATTTAACAGATGCCATGCCCCTGGGCAGCTCCACATCAAGCCTGCAGCTGTGGCAGTCTTTGCAGAAACATTAGTCTTCAAGACACCTGTGGTGCCCTCCAGCATCTCTGTGGTGCCTTGTGTGCTCTTGGGGAAGTCACCTAGTCATTCAAGCATGAAAAAGGATAAGCCTTTTGGGGTTATTGAAAAGATATAATACAGTGCCTGTGTAAGAGCTCCAAAATCTTAACACGGAAAGCTCTTCTGAAATACACACACGTGGCCAACTGTGGCACAAACTGCACCACAAAGCAAAAACTGCCTTCTGAATGGCACAGAAATTATCAACTATTTTAGTATTATCCCAAATGCTCAAGTGGGAAAGTTCTGTTGTAATTGTTAGACTGTCCATCTGCTGTTTGCTGCAATGGGAACTGCTGACTAAGGAAATACAGCACTTTATTTGGATAATAAAGCTTAACTTGAGAGGCATTTGCACTGTTCATCATCTTTCACTCATCACATACAAGCTGCTCTGCCACTGAATACCAAGACTTGGGCACAGGTTCGCAGGGCCTTGCTTTGATCTGTTCACTCTAAATCTGTGGGGTTTTTTCCTTTCTGAACACCTAGCTAGGACTCTTAAGTCACTCAACAGACCAAATAACACAGGGATAAAGAACATTTCTTACTCCATGGGCTGGTTAGCAATAGTAGGCTAACCTCCAGAGAAAATAAATACATTCAGGATTGTCTTTGTTTTGACCAAAACGTGTTTTCAAGAAGTCTCAGACTTACGGCCTGTCCTGAAAGTCTCTACCAAGCCCTACAAGCAAAATGCGCCCATCAAAAACCTGTGAACTAATTTGTGTCTGCTAACCAATCTGAAGTGCTTGGAAGCAAATTATTTCATATTTACTCAAACTTCTTATTCCTCCAGTCCTCTACTGTCACCCATTGTTCAGCACTCAAGACACTGATGTGTTTACGCAAGCAGGTAAATCACCGAATTCCACACTACGACAAGTGCATCTGTTCTACACTGTGGATGAGACCTGCTGCATTTCACCTGCTTTCAACAGGCAAAAAGGACATTCAGCATCTTACTGCTCCTTTGGCTAAAGTTTCAGTTTTCCTTACATTCTTCCCCTAATTCAGCTTTGACAGCAGTCTGCAGTTGCGAACACAGGAATTCCCCCAGTTAGTGAAGGAGGAAGTCATTAGCAGATCAAAACTCAAACGCTGCCGTGCCTGTCGAAAGCTGGTTTCATTCTTATACAAATACTTCACAGGCATGCAGTGAACACGGTCTTCCACAGGCTTGCTCCTGTCTGATTTGAAGAAGCCATGTGCAAGGAAACACTTGGAATACTCAGGCCAATAGGTTATGTCAAGGCTTGTGGTCTCATCTTCATCCATTATGACTGCAGCTTTAAGAATCTCCTCTGACAGAGATCTGAATAGCGTTACAAACAATAAGGCAGACACACCCATGAAATGGAGAAAGCAGCCAAGCACTCAGACTTCAAACTCTGCTCAGGAAGATGGCTATTAGAATACAAGGAACAAGATACAGAGGAGTTTTACATTGAAAAGACAATGAAAGTGAGGTTTAAGAACACTGTTACTGAAACCGGAGGTGAATCCAAGCTATCAAGGCATTTCTAAAGTACATAAGAGACAGGCAACAGGGATTACACTGAAAATGTAACTGCAAGTTATTGAACAGAGTGTTAAAGACTGTGTACTACAGCCCAGCACAAAACTTTCACCCCAGAAAATTAAAGCACTGCTGGTGATTTCCACACCAAAGATACTGGTAAAAATCCAGAAGCTTAACATCTGCATTTCTGTGGCTGATTTTAAACTACTGCATCTACCTGTGCTTGCAGTACATGTAACTCCACTGCTTTAGTCCAGACCAAGTGAAGTTACATGACTACAACAAATCACTGAGTACTAACTCTACCTCTGATCAGTCAATTCATACCTGTAACTACACTTGCTAAAGATGTTTGTGGAAGAATAAACTCTTTTTTTTGAAAGACAAGACTAGGGTTTTATTTCACTCTGTTCTCACAGCTCCTGCTCCGACCTCTTTCTCTTCAGGCTACTTTAGGTTGTGTAAAGTTTTCAAACTGGGAACAGGAGCACAAGGCACACTACCACATCACAGCTCCTGGTCTGACCCTAATATCCATCCATTGCACTAGTGGAATGTTTCTATGCCATCCCCAGGGATCGCTGCAAAACAGCTTCAGCTTGTAACACCTAAAAGGCCTCCAAATGCGTCCCAAGTGAACAGCCAAACTGACAGCTATAATCCTCATGCTCTAATGGACAGAAACAGAAGCGACATAACCAATCAAGTAGCACAAACCCAGGTTTCCCTTTGCAGTTTCTGAAGCTGAGACCAGTATGAGGTACCACAGTGAGCTTCAGGAAAGGCAGCAAATGCAGAAAGCACTGTAGCGAAGCAAAAGAAATCCCTGAGACACTGAAGTGCCAAGGCAATAAGGACTGTGGCCAAGCAACATCATCGCATCCAACCCATCAACCAATCCAACCCACCTAAACAACTAACCCATGGCACCAAGCACCCCATCAAAGTCTCCTCCTGAACACCTCCAATGATGGTGACTCCACCACCTCCCTGGGCAGCCCATTCCAATGGGCAATCACTCTCTCTGTATAGAACTTCTTCCTAACATCCAGCCTAAACCTGCCCTGGCGCAGCCTGAGACTGTGTCCTCTTGTTCTGGTACTGGCTGCCTGGGAGAAGAGACCAACCTCTGCCTGTCCACAACCTCCCTTCAGGTAGTTGTAGAGAGCAAGAAGGTCATCCCTGAGTCTCCTCTTCTCCAGGCTAAGCAACCCCAGCTCCCTCAGCCTCTCCTCACAGGGCTTGTGTTCCAAGCCCCTCCCCAGCTTTGTTGCCCTTCCCTGGACACCTTCCAGCAAGTCAACCTCCTTCCTAAACTGAGGGGCCCAGAACTGGACACAGGACTCAAGGTGTGGCCTAACCAAAGCAGTGTACAGGGGCAGAATGACCTCCCTGCTCCTGCTGGCCACACTCTTCCTGATGCAGGCCAGGATACCGTTGGCCTTCTTGGCTGCCTGGGCACACTGCAGGCTCATGTTCAGTCTACAATCAACCAGTACCCCCAGGTCCCCCTCTGCCTGGCTGCTCTCCAGCCACTCTGACCCCAGCCTGTAGCACTGCCTGGGGTTGCTGTGGCCAATGTGCAGCACCTGGCACTTGGATGTGTTCAATCTCCTGCCCTTGGCCTCTGCCCATCTGTCCAGCCTGTCGAGGTCCCTCTGCAAAGCCTCTCTGCCCTCCAGCAGATCAACTCCTGCCCCCAGCTTGGTGTCATCTGCCAATTTACTGATGATGGAGTCAATGCCCTCATCCAGATCATCAATAAAGATGTTGAAGAGCATGGGGCCCAGCACTGATCCCTGGGGCACACCACTGGTGCCTGGCTGCCAGCTGGCTGTGGCACCATTCACCACCACTCTCTGGGCTCAGCCTCCAGCCAGTTCCTAACCCAATGCAGTGTGCTCCTGTCCAAGCCATGGGCTGATAGCTTGGCTAGGAGTTTGCTGTGGGGGCGGTGTCAAAGGCCTTGCTGAGGTCCAGGCAGGCCACATCCACAGCCTGCCCCACAGCCACCAGGCGGTTCACCTGATCATAGAAGGAGATCAGGTTGGTCAGGCAGGACCTGCCCTTCCTAAAGCCATGCTGGCTGGGCCTGATCCCTTGGCCATCCTGTAAGTGCTGTGTGATTGCACTCAAGATGACTGTTCCATAACCTTGCCTGGCACTGAGGTCAGGCTGACAGGCCTATCATTCCCTGGCTCATCCAACCAGCCCTGCTTGTGGATGGGCACCAAGTTGGCAGCTTCCAGTCTTCTGGGACCTCTCCAGTGAGCCAGGACTGCTGAAAAATGATGGAGAGTGGCTTGGCAGCTCATCTGCCAGCTCTCTCAGCACCCTAGGATGGATCCCATCCCGTCCCATGGACTTGTGGGGGTTCAAGCAGCATAGAAGATTTCTAACTACCTCCAGGAACAGCGGGAAACTATGCAGCTCCCTGGCTCCTTCTGCCAGCTCTGCAGGCCAGCTGTCTGGAAGACATTCTGCCCTGCTAGTAAAAATTGAGGCAGAGTTAAAATTGAGGCAAAGAATGTAACTCCAGCAGCTCACATTACTGCTGTGGAGATTATGAAAATAGCAAATCTCAAAGCTGTGAACAGGAGTGCTGAAATAAGGAATGCAGATCAAGTGAAAGCAAGACATTATACAAAATTTGTCTTTGTACATGACTAGGACTGGGTAATAGTTTCAAGAGTTGCTGTTGACAGAGGTAAGTAAAAGGCAATACTGAATGAGGGAGGAAAAGGCCAGGAATAATTACTTGAGTCACTCCTCCATTTAGGAATGGACAGCACAGGAACACAAAATCTAATGGGATGCATTTGCAGGGGGGGATAAAATGAAAGTGTAGCCCATTAAGCTATCATTATGAATTTGATCAGTAAAAATGTCAAGTCAGAGTATGTACAACTCCACAATGAGGAAGGAGGAGGTATTTATTGTGCTGACAAATGTCTGAGCACATCAGAGCAGGTGCAGTGACAGCACAAATGTGTTACAACAATCCCAAGGGAGGATGGCTGCAGCCATGCCACAAGACTACATCTGACATCAACTGAAATGAGAGCAACTTGACAGGATGGAGCAGCAAGGGTCCATCATCTGTAAACGCAGTCCACATTCACAATCAGAACTGCCAGAGGTGCAATAGGACATGCAAAAACAGAGTGCACGACTCCTAGCACTTTACACAAGAGAGCAAAGCATATCCAGTTATACCTTGCTTGCCCCTCTTGCCTGCACCATTTAAGGTTAACATGTTCTTATACTGCTTCCACTTGAAAAATGAAGACGCGTTGCTTTGTACACATTACAAGTTCAGACACACCAAACTCCATCTGACAGACTTTAATTACCCACTAATTTTGATCTATTACATAGCTGACAATAAAACACAACATCTTCTGATCCAAAACTAGACCTTGCTTTATGTAACAGTGGCTGGGCCCCATGCTCTTCAACATCTTTATTGATGATCTGGATGAGGGCATTGAGTCCATCAGCAGTAAATTTGCGGACGACACCAAGCTGGGGGCAGGAGTTGATCTGCTGGAGGGCAGAGAGGCTTTGCAGAGGGACCTCGACAGGCTGGACAGATGGGCAGAGGCCAAGGGCAGGAGATTGAACACATCCAAGTGCCAGGTGCTGCACATTGGCCACAGCAACCCCAGGCAGTGCTACAGGCTGGGGTCAGAGTGGCTGGAGAGCAGCCAGGCAGAGGGGGACCTGGGGGTACTGGTTGATTGTAGACTGAACATGAGCCTGCAGTGTGCCCAGGCAGCCAAGAGGGCCAATGGCATCCTGGCCTGCATCAGGAACAGTGTGGCCAGCAGGAGCAGGGAGGTCATTCTCCCTCTGTACACTGCACTGGTTAGGCCACACCTTGAGTCCTGTGTCCAGTTCTGGGCCCCTCAGTTTAGGAAGGAGGTTGACTTGCTGGAAGGTGTCCAGAGAAGGGCAACAAAGCTGGGGAGGGGCTTGGAACACAGCCCTGTGAGGAGAGGCTGAGGGAGCTGGGGTTGCTTAGCCTGGAGAAGAGGAGACTCAGGGGTGACCTTCTTGCTCTCTCCAACTACCTGAAGGGAGGTTGTAGCCAGGCAGAGGTTGGTCTCTTCTCCCAGGCAGCCAGTACCAGAACAAGAGGACACAGTCTCAAGCTGTGCCAGGGCAGGTTTAGGCTGGATGTTAGGAAGAAGTTCTATACAGAGAGAGTGATTGCCCATTGGAATGGGCTGCCCAGGGAGGTGGTGGAGTCACCATCACTGGAGGTGTTCAGGAGGAGACTTGCTGGGGTGCTTGGTGCCATGGTTTAGTTGATTAGGTGGTGTTGGATTGGTTGATAGGTTGGACGTGATGATCTTGAAGGTCTCTTCCAACCTGGTCTATTCTATTCTATTCCTATTCTATTCCTTGCCCAGACATTCAGGACTGAGTCAAAGACCTCAGGAACTACAACCATGGCTTTCTTTAGAGAAAATCCTTTGGCTGCAGTTTGGTCTGGTGAGGCAGGCAGAAGTTCAGTTTTTCCACAGATGGAATCTAGAACATATGCTTGATAGCTGCACTTGCTAGGAAGGAAAGCCTCACTCTGCCTCATACAGATTCTGAAAATAAAAAGATGATAGCCAAACAGCTCTATAATGGCTTGTAGTAAATATTCTGAACCTAATTTCAACCAGTATTAGCATTTGGATACATAGGGAAGCAAAAGGTAAAACAAACAGCAAATACATCAAAGGTGCCAAGGTTTTGTCTAGACCAGCAGCAAGCCCTCTGGAAAGACAAAAGCTCGACTTGAGATACACAGCTTGCCTCATCAAACAAATTCCATCACCAATCACCACATGCTGAAAATAAGTGTCACCAGCTCTTTAGGATCGGGATCCAAGCACGGCAGAAAGCAATGGCAAGAAAAGGCAAGCCAGAAAGATAAAAAGCTCAGCTCCAAACTGAAAGTACAGAAAGTATGAGGCTAAACATGATGAAAAGGATTGAGAAGAGGAGATTAGGGCAAGAACAGATCATTAGCACCTGGACATTAATAATCTATTTTTCTTCTAGTTTCATTCCAGCCACCTTCTCTATCACATGTCAACACAAAAAAAAGGGTAACTCAGACATTTTAGCTACAAGTACTACAGAAATTGAAAAAGACCTATTCTTGCTTTTTTTATGCTGTGATTCATCACAAAAGGACAGGAAATTTTGCCACAAGCTTCTGGGTTTCTTGGTATACTTAAAACAACACTCATAACACTACCTTGGTGGCATCATTATATGACAAACACAGCACAGCAAGAAAACTGTACAGCAGTTGTCTGCAAATGGTTGTAGTGCACAAAACAGGTTTGACTTTTATGTCTCTATCTGAACTGTAATTTTGGTGATATTGGTATCAAAGTGCTAGAAATGACTGACTGCTACACATTGAACACGCACTCCCTAGCACCTCAAAATCAATACTGTTATTTAGCTTAGCAGGTACAAAATGCATGCAGTGCTCCTAGGCTACACTCCGGGGTAAACATGGTTTTCCCACTGGCTTTTACAACAACATAAAAACATCAGCAAGTCAAAGGTAGGTTACTGAGACTTCACAGGTGCTCCTTCAGAGGGTTTCTGAGTGACTTCATCTGAAGAAGCAGTTATCTATTGGAATGCAAGCCTATGGCCTTACATCAAGTATTTTCCAGGCATCCTTCCTCCCAAATGAACATTAGCAGGACAGGATATCCAGTAGCATCAAAAACAGATACTGGCATTCACCTTTATTTATAATATGAAAGGAAAGAGATCTTGTATTTTTAGAGATTACAGTCATGCTTATGAGTCCAGCAGCAAAATACAGAATCACAGAATCAACATTCAGGTTGGAAAAGACCCAGTCCCAACCAGAACCCTACTCTACAAAGTTCACCCCTAAACCGTATCCCCAAGCACATCATCTAAAGGACCCTTAAACACACCCAGGCGTGGGGATTCCAACGCCTCCCTGGGCAGCACATTCCAATCCCTGACCACTCTGGCTGGTCCAGTCTAAACCTACCCAGTCATAGCTTGAGGCCATTCCCTCTTTTTCTATCACTGATTACCTGCAAGAAAAGACTAGCACCAGCCTCTCCACAACATCCTTCCAGGTAGCTGTAGAGAGCAATGAGGTCTCCCCTCAGCCTCCTCTTTTCCAAACTAAACAGCTCCAGCTCCTTCCATCTGCAATAAAGCCAAATAAATTAAACTGTGTTTTGGTTGGCACTTAATTACTGTACCGCTTGGTGTTTATAGGACTGGTGTGCACAAAAGCTCTCGTTTGTAATTGCTTCTACAGAAACCCAGGTCAGTGCTAAGTCTGGTACACCACACTGAACTGCTGGAAATGAAAGGGCTGTAACTGAAAAAAAAAAAGAATTACACCTGCAGGGAGAAGTGGACAGCCAGGTGACCCTATGCTGAACAAGAAGGTATTCCATTTCATACCCCATATGCAGCATAAAACTGAGGGATCACAATGGTTAAGCACTCTTCCTCAATGGCCAGTCTCAAGAGAGATTCTTCTGCCTTCCATCCCCACCTGTGTGTTTCCGAATCCAGTTCCTAAATCTAGCTCCTGAATCCAGCTCCCATCTGCTGCTGAGTCAGTCTGGGACTTCCCAGTGCCTGCCCCACACTGGCAGTAACTGATGTAACTGTCAGCAAGGTGGTTGGGTTTGATATTGCTCATATATGTACTATTTAATAATTTTCTTACTAGTAGTAGTGTATTTTATTTTATTGTTATTGTTTCGTTAAAGCTGCTTTAGTTTTCTTTTACAATCCATAAGTCTCTCTCCATTATTTCCTTTTTCTTTCCCTTTGAGAAAGGAGAGGGGTTAAGAGCATTTGCACTTGACCCAGTGGCC
Source organism: Colaptes auratus (assembly GCA_015227895.2). Classification (NCBI taxonomy): domain Eukaryota; kingdom Metazoa; phylum Chordata; class Aves; order Piciformes; family Picidae; genus Colaptes; species Colaptes auratus. Next base: position 45,429,547 of record CM037643.1, read on the forward strand.
AGGCCAGACCTAACCCTTGATAACTGCTTACTTTCAGGGGAAAAAACAATACAATTTTGCTCATTAAAAAAAAAAAAAAGCCAATTAAAATCCTATCATTAATAAATGCCAGACAGAACCATCTTTTTTAGGTATTGTCGACGAGTGCTTTATTCTCCTTGAGCTACATCACTTGATGTTGAGTCAATTTTATACGAGTGTTTATGCAAAGCATAATGTCACAGATCAATACTTGAAGCACACTATATTGTCTCAGTAGCACTGGAGTGATCAATAGGATTGCCTGAACAGCCATCAGAGAAGCTGTTTTAAGACATGAACACTTCCATGTCTGTTATCTCAAATGCCCCATTTACCAGACAAAATGATTCTAAAAAGCTATTTTTAATATGTTTTTAAAATGAGAGGCAAACAGAGAAGATATTTGGTTTCAGCAGCAATCTTTTCTTTTTCATACTCCAAGAGTCTTGTTGCAGAGGAGATTGACAGTTACAGCCCAATTATATCAATTCTTACATGGCAGATGACAGGAGAGTTTTCCATCAAGAACCCAAAATGAAGTATTTTTAGAAACAAAGAAATATAATAGCTAAACCCACATGTATAAGCCTTAGCTGTTCATGTATGCATTCTTAAGTGCTAGAAAACCTAATTCTTACAGATCCACACTAAGATGTCTGGCCTGGAGGTGTTGCAATGTATTCACAATTCAGGAGAAAAGGCCAACTATCAGCTGTTGCTGGAAACTGAAAACAACTGTGGTCTGCCTACAGTAAACACTGCAAGCCAGAGCTCACCTTGGATGGCAGCTCACCTGAGGCAAGATTCGTTCCCTGGATGAACTTTCAGCACAAGACATGCAATGCCGGTTCAAAGCCCCTGCTCTCTCCACATCCAATGTCAGTAACTGTTTTCTATAGCTCAAAGCTGGGAAAGTCTTTAGCTTAGGACAGAATAGAATAGAAAATGGAGGGAGCTTGACAAACTGAGTGGCTGGTATTTGTCTTGCCCACTCTGCAGGCCAGCACTGCTATGAGGACTTTGTACCTGTAACACAAGGCGTAACTGAAACGCCAGTGCGGAAAAGGAAAAGCTTGCATCGAAGATCTGTCTAACAAGGAACCAATTACCATTCACTTTTCTCACAATTCTCCCTCAATTGTCCAGAATAACACTGCCATTTATACCATGTAAGAATCATAGAATCACAGAATGGCTTAGGCTGGATGGGGCCTTAGAGATCATTTAATCCAACCTCCCCACCATGGGCAGGGACACCTCTCAACTAGCCCTGCTCACTCAAGGCCCCATCCAACCTGGCCTTCAACATCTCCAGGAAGGGGGCATCCACAACCTCTGGACAATGAATTCCAGAGCCCTGCCACTCTCCTACTGAAGAATATCTTCCTAAGATCCAATCTAAGAATATTCTCCTTCCATTTCAATCTATTTCCCCTTGTCCTGTCAATGGACACTGTAAATAGTCTCTCTGCAGCCTTCCTCTAGGATCCCTTCAGATACTGGAAGGCAGCTCTAAGATCCTCCCAGCCTTCTCTTCTCCAGGCTGAACAATCCTCATAGCAGAGATGTTCCAGCCCCTGGTTCATCTTTGTGGCCCTCCTCTGGCCTTGTTCCAACAGATCTATGTCCCTCTTAGAGTGGGGAAACCAGAACTGGAAGAATGAAATGAGACTTTTTCCAGAGAAGCAGAGAAAGGTCCCATAACTGTGTTAAGAGACACTTTCAGCAGCAGGCCATGCAGCCAGAAGGACAAGAAAACACCATTTCATACATCAGTCAACATGCTCACTGCACCTGGCAGTACCACACAGCTCCACTCAGGATTTTTGTGACCCTGAGTTCAGCAGCTCAACGCACTTGGGTGCTACCTTATTCTTACAGGTTCTACGACATGCACTGTATTTAAGGAACTGTCAGCACCTACATTATGAATTCTTTTCCAGGGTTTAGTAATAGAGCTGTGAAATTTGCTTTGGGATGTGATTTTGCATCTGAGTGTGAATGCCTTTCTCATGCAAGGGCAAAAAAAGGGGGAGTGGGCTATCTTCTCTGAATACAGACAATTGCAATGCCTAAAAAAAATCTGCAAGCACTCTGAAACAGAGTGTCTGTAACAACGGAGCAGTACTGTCAGAGCCCTTAGGAACATCATTTCATACAGATGTCTCATTGTGGTTCTGTGGGCATAATATGGACAATAGATTGATGTGATGCAGAGTCAGCTGCTGCCAGCAGACTGTCCTGTAACTTAACATCCCTGAGCTTTGCCTTCACTCTCTCTGGAAGAAGGATAATCAGCCTCATGATCTCTCACGAAATGCGCTCACCGAAACCTAGGGAATACACTCTGGACCCGACATGTCCTTTTTAACAGAGTATGCAGCTGTTGACCCCTCCACATCTGCAGTCTCTGCATGCAGAGGGATGCTGTGTGGATGACTAGCTCGGTGTCAACTTTGTAAATGCACCTGTCCCATACAATGGCAGGGCTAACAGCTAACTTCCAAGATCCTGATCACACACTGCACGTCGGAAGCTTAACTGCAGGAGTCCAGAGAGCTTCAGACACACATTACAATAGTCTAACCATTTGTTACTACCCAGATAACTCTCCCAGGAATCCTTCTAAGATGTTTAATCAAATATTTAAAAGTGTGATCAAGTCTTTGGTTCACTCCAAGATTTTAAAAGTTGCCACTGTTAGTGTTACCCTTCTGCCACTTCCTTATGTGTAACTGATGAGAGATGTGTGTTATAAATATTGATCTTTCTAAACTTTAGAGAATCTTTTTGCCTCTCAAAAGCAGAATCTCTCACTAATGAAAGGTAAACAAACAGCCCTTAGAAGCAGCACAATTAGAAAAACTGTCCTACTTCCCAAACTCTGAACAAATTAACTCTTCTAGTTAAGTATTCATAGGTATAGTTCTTCCTGGAGGGGTTTTAAGCAGAAGGACTCACATCAAGAGGCCTGAAGCCTGATGCTGCAGTCATGCCATGAAGATTATCTCAGGGCAGCTTCTAGTGGGAGACACTGCAGTTAGTCTCATGAACACTGCGTTTTCTCTGCTTGACTTGGTTCACAGCCATTGTGCGTGTCACTGCCTCCGGCATAAAACTGACCAGAACAAGGAAGCATTACATCCATGCAGGGAGAATCAGCTTCGGGCTTTCATTCTCTGATTCACAACCAATGTTTCCTCTCTAAGACAGTAACAGTGTCCTTCTAGAAGTGAAGTGAAGTGAAGTGAAGTGAAGTGAAGTGAAGTGAAGTGAAGTGAAGTGAAGTGAAGTGAAGTGAAGTGAAGTGAAGTGAAGTGAAGTGAAGTGAAGTTCAGCACAGGCAAGTGTAGAGTCTTGCACCTGGGAAAGAACAACCTCATGGACCAGGATAGGTTGGGGACTGACCTGCTGGAGAGCAGGAAAGGGGAAAAGGACCTGGGGGTCCTAATGGATGGGAGGACAACCACGAGCCAGCAATGTGCTCTTGTGGCCAAGAAGGCCAATGGCATCCTGGGGTGGATTAGAAGGGCTGTGGTTAGTAGGTCGAGAGAGGTTCTCCTGCCCTCTACCTGTTGAGGCCACATGTGGAATATTGTGTCCAGTTCTGGGCCCCTCAGCTCAAGAAGGACCTCAGGGAAATGCTTGACAGAGTCCAGCTGTGGTAGGTTGAGAGACCAATTCTCCCACCACGGGCAACAGAAAAGACTCAGACAAACACATTGCAAAAAATGGTGGAAAGTTCAAATGGGAAAAAAACCAATGGAAGTTTTATAGAGAACCACAAGCACCGTGACAAAAGAGAGAGATCCCAGAACATACCCAAGAACATCCCACCCCCACCTGAGGGTACACCCAAAACCCCCAGGGCTCTTTCTCCCCGCCCAACCCGGCCTTGGGCCCAGCCAGGCCCAAGGGAGGCAGCTCACCCCATTGCTTAGGCAGCTGTGAGGGAAGAAAGAGGAAGAGAGGACCCCCTGCTGATGCTGTATAGGGGAGCAGGGCATTATGGGATGAAATAGCTGGCTTTCTGTGACCACCCACTGGACTGGACCCTTTTGGGACATGCCTGAACCACCACACCAGCACAGAGCCACAAAGATCCTGAAGGCAGTGGAACATCTTCCTTATGAGGAGAGCCTGAGGGAGCTGAGGGCTCTGGAGCTTGGAGAGGAGGAGCCTGAGGGTGACCTCATTCCTGTTGATAAAGCTGTGCAGGGTGAGTGCCCAGAGGCTGGAGCCAGGCTCTGCTGGGGGATGCCCAATGCCAGCACAAGGGGCAGTGGTGGAAGTTGAGGCAGAGGAAGCTCCATGGAAACACAGGGAAATAAATTTTCCCTGTGAGGGTGACAGAAGACTGGAACAGGCTGCCCAGGGGGATTGTGGAGTCTCCCGCTCTGGAGATATTCAAAACCCATCTGGATGTGTTCCTGTGTGACCTAGTCTAGGTGCTGCTGCTCTGGCACGGGGGTGGGACTGAATGAGCTTTTGAGGTCCCTTCCAGCCCCTCACATTCTGTGATTCCATGAAAAAAAACAAAACAAAACAAAAGGAGGCTGTCCTGTAAGTATTTGAGGCACAAGCTGACAGCAGAAATCAGAACAAGTGAAATTGCTAAAATTAACACTTCATCATACTAGTAAAAATAAAATTTGCCTCTGAATCTCTACTAGAATTACCTTCTTCCTTCAAATAAACCCAAACAAGGAAAAGCAAATAAATATTCCAGATAAGTGTGAAAATAAAAACTCTTAAGTAATCCACATAAAAGGTTCCAAATACTTAAATTCTTGGCATTCCTCAGAAGCCTGGAACCACGGGAGGCAGACAGAGAAACAGGGATGTTTTAGCACATACAGCACACCCCTGTTTTCCCTACACATCTCTAATTTCTTACAGCAGAGAACAGCTACAAAAAAAAAAAAGAAAAAAACATCTCACCTAAGCCATCATTTGCAACAAAAATCTAGTACCATAGGCTTATGGATTTTACTGAGTAAAGACAAACTTAAAACTAAATTCACAGCAGAGTCTGGTTTTAGAGGACTGTGCTGAAGTGGTAATGAAACAAACATGCCTATCTTCCCTGGAAAAGCCAAAGGGTCTCTTCCTGTTCTCTTTTGACTGAAATGACAAGTATCTTAAGGAAGTCTTCAGGGAAGCAGAGAGAACTGTACATGTGCTAAGACATACTTTCAGCAGCAGGACACCAGAACTGGTGCAGTATTTGAGGCGGGGTCATCACTTCAGGACGGATTAACCTGCACGTAGTAGATTGTGGTAACTGCATCACAGAATCTTGGGAGCCATTACCTTCTTTGAGCCTCTTCAGCACTTTCCTCAACCACTGAAGGAAAAACTGGAACTGCAGCCCCCAAAGGCTGGTCCACAAGGAGCCAGTGTCACCATGCTCTCTCTCCTTACCCTAGTGCACAGTTATAGTAATATTTTAGTTATAGACTAGCTACACAGTTATAATTGTCATATTTTACTACACTGTAGTACAACAAGATTACCCAGTAATTTACAGCAACAAACCAAGGCTTCTCATTTCACAATCCAGGTTCAGAATGAACTTTGCAAGCTATAAGACCATCCAATAAAGACTATCACAAAAAAAAACCTAACACACACAAAAACACTTAGAAAAATTGCACAAGGCCAAAAAACCCCATTTTTATTACAATTTTAAATCACGTTCCGAGAGGATAGAAATCAAAAACAAACAAGGAAAGAAAGAAAACTCTACAACAGACAGAGCTATTTCACAAATGACCTTGTAAAATCATCATCCTTTTTTCTCCATTAAACACGCCTATGGTTTGTAGGTGTTACCTAAGCCACACACCCACCTGACAGAGACTGTCAGTACAGAAGGATGAACTGAGACAAAGGATACAAGGTTCTCACCAATGCCAAACATTGAAACAATGCTGAGCTCAAAGAACTTTCTCATTTTGAAATTTGAGGGAAGAATTTCACAGACTTGGGAATTTTTAGAATCAAATCAATTTCTTGTTAAAAAATAAGAGTAAAACTTCAACAAGTTCGTGTACACGTCTGTGTGTGGATCTCCCAAGTGAAATGTACTTTTTGCACAATGAAGTACGTGAAGATCTCCATTTTCCAGTGTTGTCTATCTTCTACAAACCAGGGAAGAGCTTGCTGAATCTCATTCAAGGAGTGCAGACAGCTCCATTAGCTCATTATAAGCCTCACTACCTAACTACAGCTGTAGTCTGAATGAAGAAATGGCTCCATGTGCACTGCTTGACCTATTCCATATGCAAGTAAAATAAGAGGTCTACCTCCCTGAAATCAGTATTGATAAAGAAAATCCATACTGGCAAAGAAAGTTAATACCTGTGCATTTAAACGGTGAAAAATGTAAAAATTACTGTATTGTCATTTTTTACCTGAAAGAAAATAAACCAATTACTTGCAGGCTGAGTTACCTGTAATTGACATGAGTCAGCTGCTACACTGTGTACACTGCTTCTCTAATATATAGAAGCACTTCTAAAAATGGTAATGACTCAACTGTTCTAAAGAAGACAATTTCCTAAAGCAATGTTCTTGTTCTACTTCAAAACAGAAACAACACCTCAGTAATATTCAGGAAAGTCAGAAAATCTCCTAGAACAAGGAAACTACTCTCAGACTATGTGGTCTTGCCTGTATTTTTCTTAAGCAAGTTGTCTCTCCTAAGATTTACTACAGAATTTAGCAGAACAGGAGAGTATGTGACCTCCAGCTGGAGGCCAGTCACCAGTGGCATCCCCCAGGGATCAGTGCTGGGCCCCATCCTCTTCAATGTCTTCATTGACGATCTGGATGAGGGGATTGAGACAGTCATCAGCAAATTTGCAGATGACACCAAGTTGGGAGCAGATGTTGGTCAGTGAGAGGACAGAAGGGCTCTGCAGAGGGACCTCGACCGACTGGACAGATGGGCAGAGTCCAACAGGATGGCATTCAACAAGTCCAAGTGCCAGGTGCTGCACTTTGGCCACAGCAACCCCAGGCAGAGCTACAGGCTGGGGTCAGAGTGGCTGGAGAGTGGCCAAACAGAGAGGGACCTGGGGGGGCTGATTGACAGCTGCCTGAACATGAGCCAGCAGTGTGCCCAGGTGGCCAAGAAGGCCAATGGCATCCTGGCCTGCATTAGGAATAGTGTGGCCAGCAGGAGCAGGGAGGTCATTGTGCCCCTGTACTCTGCTTTGGTCAGGCCACACCTTGAGTCCTGTGTCCAGTTCTGGGCCCCTCAGTTTAAGAAGGACATTGAGACACTTGAGCATGTCCAGAGAAGGGCAACAAGGCTGGGGAGAGGCCTTGAGCACAGCCCTGTGAGGAGAGGCTGAGGGAGCTGGGGTTGCTTAACCTGGAGAAGAGGAGGCTCAAGGGAGACCTCATTGCTCTCTACAACTACCTGAAAGGTGGCTGTAGCCAGGCAGGGGTTGGCCTCTTCTCTCTAGCAACCAGCACCAGAACAAGAGGACACAGTCTCAAGATGCACCAGGGGAAGTTTAGGCTGGAGGTGAGGAGAAAGTTGTTCACAGAGAGAGTCATTAGCCATTGGAATGTGCTGCCCTGGGAGGTGGTGGAGTCACTGTCCCTGGAGGTGTTCAAGAGGGGATTGGACGTGGCACTTGGTGCCATGGTCTAGTCATGGGGTCTGTGGTGTCAGGTTGGACTCGATGATCTTCGAGGTCTCTTCCAACCTTGGTGATACTGTAACATATATTAGAGTAGTTGGACTCTAAAGACCCATAGAAAAAAACATTGTTAGAAGCAGAATTTTAAAGTTAAAGATCACTTTCTTTAAAATACATAAATAGCAGGGTATGGAAAGGTATCCTGCTGCATTTCTGGTTGACACAGATTGGTGGGGTTTTCAGAGTTTTTTTTTTTTTACAATAACAAACAATATTTCTTGACCAAGTTCCACCAATTATGGTCTCTCTACAGCCACTCTAAGACAAACAAGGCTTAGAACTGTTCATCTGGCTTTCAGCCACAGCCAAAGGTGCTTCTGGGTGGTGCCAGATATGTTTGTAGCAAGCAGAAAGTAAGCATCAGAAGCACAGTCATCGATCACAAGACAGCAAGCAAAACCAGCAATAAAGACTACAGCCAACAGTGATACAAGAATCCTGAGGCAAAGGATTGAGGGGGGAAATTTTCAAAAGTGTGAAAAAATAAATCATTATAATAATGGAAAATAACTTTTGTTAACACAAGTGAGCTTCCAGAAAGGAGAGTGAGGAATATTAGAAGAAACAAAGACTATGGCACTTGAGAAACAGAAAACAAAAGCAAAACTTAACTCTTACTGCTAACAGAGAAGTACAGAGGCAGAACTTTGTTTTTCAGCTACCTCCAAACCACCTCCTTTTAGCTGCCTATGCACAGATCCCAGCATTTCCATGGAGTTCACAAGATTAGACTAAAAACTGCACTTTTACATCTGCACAGATTAGACCAAATTCACTTTCTAAAATCCACACCAATCTGATCAATTTTAAGAGTACAGAAGGCTCTATTAAAATAGCATAACCTCACTCTGTTGTTCTGTATCATCCACACCTGTATCACCTGCCACTGTGGCAGGTTGGGAGACCAATTCTCCCACCACGGGCAAAAGAAAGACTCAGACCAACGGATTGCAAAAAAATGGTGGAAAGTTTAAATGGAAAAAAAAAAAAGGCAAGTTTTACAGAGAACCACAAGCACCATGACAAAAGAGAGAGATCCCAGAACATTCCCAAGAACATCCCACCCCCACCTGGGGCTACACCCAAGCCCCCCCCCAGGCTCTTTCTCCCCCACCCCCACCCCAGCCTTGGGCCTAACCAGGCCCAAGGGAGGCAGCTCACCCCATTATCTAGGCAGCGGTGAGGGAAGAAGAGGAAGAGAGGACCCCCCGCTGATGTTTTATAGGGGAGCAGGGCATTATGGGATGAAAGAGCTGGCTTCCTGTGACCACCCACTGGGCTGGACCCCTTTGGGACATCCCAGGTGTGGCTTGTGCGGTGGCATCAGGGGCCGGCACCCAGCCTGAACCACCACAGCCACCTGGATCATTCCTTCTCCTCCATCCCTAGCTCACGTCCTCACAGGCCTTTAATCTTTCATTGTGAAGCCCTTAAATTCCATCTTCTGAATGTTCTTCTGAACATAATTGTTCTACCAGCAACAGCTTTGCTGTGCAGGCTGTAATCCTTTAAAGCAAAAATGCATCAAGTAAAATCCTTCTTTAAAAATTTGTCCACTGCCTAGCAGGGAAAACAGAAAGCACTGCTCACCTCACAGACCTTCCACCTTCTTCAACACCTGTAAGCATTTCTGGTGAGCTTCCTACTCCTTTTCCCATTGCTTTTCATGCAGCATCTTCCCTGGTGACTGCAGTTATCCTCCAGGTATAGCTAATCAAGTAACAGAAGACAGCAGGCAAGCAGACAGGTCTTAAGACAAGGTGAAGAACAAGCTGGCCCTGGGCAAGGTTACAACAATCGTCCATGAAATAAATGTCTGATCCAGTTGCCAGGGACAGGGAAGACCCAGGCTGCAATCTTCCTCTTTTCATGCTTCCTAGAAGAGATCTGAAGCAAGGACTAATTCCCTGCCTGTGCCTTACTGACAGGGTGTGAAGATCCTGGGGACAATCCCCAGCACTCTCTCCTGTCAAAGCAATTTCATTTCGTACCAAATACATTCTCAGCAAGTGAGAGGGGAAGAAAAAACAAAGGGCAAAAAAGCAGCTGCCACCTTGAAATGAGTGATCCCAGAATCTTTTACCTCACACAAAATGAAACAAATAAAATTAAAAAGAAATAAAATCAAAGCACCCAAGGGAAAAGATAAACATCAACAGTCCTATTGCTAACTATATCACTTTAATCCATTAGCAAAAGGCAAACTTTAGTGTTTGCTTTAATAATTAACCTAAGAATCACTCTCATATTAAAGGTGTGATGTTAAGAGTGTTGCCCATTTGTGGGATCTTTATATATTTTCCAAAACTTATTTTTCCACCTTCTTTGTACCATTCATGCATCCAGAAAAATGCTTTCCCAGTTTTAGTTTAGATTCTATAATAAGATTCAAACAAGAAACTCTGACTACCATTTATCAGTTAACATTTATCACTTCAAATCATAATGCAGCTGTGTTATTGAGAAGGCTTTTCCATGGACAAGATGAGAGGTAGCAACTTCAACACCAACAAACAAAATTTCCAAAGCATCACCACCAAGCTCAACCTATGCTCTGAGAATGCAATTAAGAGTGCTGTCAACATACACCAGGTCTGAACTACTGAACTGGAATTAGCAAAAGCTTTTTCATATGTGCTGTATGCTCAGAAAAAGATACAGAATGCATAGCAGATTTCGAAATGGACAGTGGAGCTGTACTTAGGAAAGTACCAAGTTAACTGGGAAAACACATGTGCTAGTTCAAGGGCTTGTTTACAAAGTGTTAAATGCATTTTGTACAACTCCATGAGGATGTTGATACAGAGTCCTCAAAGAAAGAAATGGGAATTCTACCTGGGAACAAGGCACTGGCCACACCAACCAACAATGACATGCCTGACAGTAACACAAAAGCACAGGTCAGGCAAGCAGTGAGGTCTTAAACAAAGGAAATTCTCATGGAGCCTTATATTTGTCTGCTGTAATCCTTCACACAACACCAAGAGAGGGAGGGGGGTTACAGACCACCAGTTCGGAGTACAGTCCAGTCTGGAATTGCAAAGGGAGTCAGAACACCTGGAGCATGGGGTGCAACCTACACCCTAAGCAATTAATGATACTTAGCTGTTGCACCAGCATATCTGCACCAGCTGGAAAATCCTCCTGGCTGTCACACTGCTGTCCAGACATGCTGCTTCCCATTAAGCAAGCTTATAAATGTGTGCATGTCAGGAATAATCAAAAAGTAAAAGAACAGTGACTGAAGACAGGATCTAGGAGAATAAATGTGCTCTTCCTTTTCAGTACCTTAACAATTATTACTTTTTCCTTTCATATGCTTCTTCTCTTAATCATAGAAACAAAATGCAATGTTTCTTTTCCTTTTTCTTTGTTTTCAGGCCTGTCAAACCCCTCAGCAAACAGTTGCAAGACACTTCCAACCCATCCTGCCACCACAAATGAGCTCTAGCTTCCTCTCCTATCCAGCTGGTTTCCAGTACCCCGTTCATCCCTTCCTGCTGGCACAGGAGCTATTAACAAACAGAATAAGCCAAGTCAGAGAAGTTAATCAGTTGAAAACTAACCAGGTAAAATGTGAATTCTCTGCAGATTGATTTGTGAGGCAGCTATGGTGAGGAATGAACACACAATGCTAGTGATTGAGACAAAGCTGATGGCAGCATGGGCACCTAAAATATTTAAGTAGCTGACCACGGTTGCAACATGTAACAGCATACACCAGTCACAAGTAAAGCGGCAGTGTTACAATTTTGCTCAATTTAATTTTAAAACATGCCTCAAATGGTTTGTTCCTCCTCACCCTTTAGGGGATGATTTAAATAAATTTCTTCAAAAGTACTAGATATCAAAACCCTTTGCTGCTGATGTGCCACCCTTGCGAAAAGCACCACTGCCCATCCTTACGCACGGTGTCAACGAGTAGTTTTGTAAGACGGGGAGTGATGGCTAGTGTTAGAAATAATCAGTGTATGCTACGGCTGTACGCCCAAGAAAAGCTCACTCACCTAGCTGGCTCCAGAGAATGCCCAAAGATATGCAAAACTATATGCTAACATATGGATACGTGTCATTCTATCCAGGAAACACCTGTGTCCGTGCAAGGGAAATCTACCATTTCTGCAGAGCTGCAAACGTATTATTCCTTCCTTCCTTTCAAAGCAAATGGCTAAGATGTGTTCTCTTCCACAATGTAATAAGGATAACATTTGAACCTTCATGCATCTCCAAATTTTTGCAGAAAGCTTTGACACTGCTCTCACCATCTCTCTCCTGTAACATTTCATACTGACAAGCTGACTGGTGGTGCCGACTACAGGTTGCTGTTCCTAGACTAAGTAAATAAATATACCCAAATCCAACAGTAGTGTACAAATAGCTGTCTGAATTGAGCACTGTATTTGGCTCGGGAAGCAGCACGTTGGATCCTACATCCTTAGCACTCATGCTAGATTTGCATTGAAAGGTGACATTCTTATCAGTATTTCTTTTGGCATGGTCAATCCTGTTTCCAAGCTATTTTGCCGCTCGCATTAAGAAGGCAGAAGCCTATTACATTTGAAGCTATTCTCCTTTGAACACAGAACGCAGGAAGGCATCCATTGTCAGAGCAGGGAAATAATGCTCACAAATAACTTTGAAAATATATGTCAATTAAAATGAGCGGTTTAAATGGCAGATGAACAATGCTCCAGCTCTGAGATTCCCTCTCTGTACAGACAAGCTGTAGGAACTGTGACAGTGCCTTTAATTTTAACATGCACCTAGTTTAAGAAGGAGGGTTAGTAGCCCCAAGACTGAAGTACCCATCACAAAGAGCGTTTGTCAAATTGGAAACTGCAAGTCAGTTCAACACCACCAAAGCATCAGAGGGAATCAGAGGATCTCTCAAACAAAGGCCTTTCAAATGGATCAAGACATTTCAGTCAAACAAAAATACCTGATGCCTGAGAATTCTGGTGCTTCCACCAATTAGCTATCACATCTGTATGATTAGCGCTCACACCTCAGTGTGTTGCACCAAATAGAACTGACATCATTTGATGCAATTGCTTTTTGAGGAGGAAAGAATCCCGCAAAGGAAGGGGTTGGTGTTACAAGACCAGCGAACTGATTATCTAACACAAGCTGGGCTCTGCAGGGTAACTTTTTAACAGTTCCTATACTAGTATCTCTCTCTCTCTCTCCTTCATAAGCAAGGACTTCAGCTTTCCCTCCTCAGTCTGAGAGACAATGCAGCCGAACAGCAAGTACTGTAGCTGATTTTTATTGATTCTGCAACATTTCACTGTCACACCTCTGTTCAGACTGCATTTTAAATATGTATTTGATACAACATACACATCTTTGTGATTGATTTGGAGCACTGAACAGAAAGATACAAGGTCACAACCTGACATTCAGTTTTCATTCATTCCTATCCTAAGAAACAGAGAAAATGCATTTGAAGGCAACTTAATTTAATATACAGCTTTAAACTATATGAATAGGAGAAAAACTAACTCAGAAATAGATTCCCATGCAGAGATTATAAATCATTCTCAATTGCATTTTGAGGATTGTCTCCATCTCAGTATTGGCTACATATTCTTACAGGTGTGATCTGATATGTCACTTCACACAGATGCCCTCAGGGTACAAACATTCACATTAAGAGTAGTTTGGGCTTTATTAGAATCCAGCTATTGCTCTTTTAAGGTCTGGTTCTGCCCTGCATAGAGAACGTGCTTGTAGCAAGCACATCTCACTGCTTGTCTCTCCACAGCACAGTTCAGAGGCCTTATGTGGCATCCTTACACAGGAGTAAAAGGAGATTTTTTTTTATTACTTACAGAAAATAATAAATTACTACAAAATTACTATAAAAAAGAATAAATGCTTGATAAAGAATTCATAAAAACAGGCTAAACTGAAGACGCAGCACTAGGGTATGATCACCTTATACTATAGTTAATCTGCTATTCAGGTACTTTTTACACAAGCAGGATCTGCACTAGTGCCTAAAAATCATAGCATCTCTCACACTGAAAGAGACCTTAAAGATTGAGTCCAACTGCTAAATAATAGGAAACCTGACATACCAAATTCTTACTGGCATCTAATCTATAATAAAATAAAAACGTTATGCTTTCCTATAAATCATGGGACACCCCAATACAAAAGCTCACTTAAGAAAAGATGCCAGCTTTTTGACACTCTGCTATCTCCCACCAAACAGCAGAGAAAAACGCGCCCGAGGCTGGCGCGGTCTAGCATTTCGCTAGAAAGCTGGCTCGGGACCAATGAGCTCGGGAAGCAAGGCGCTCCACTCTACTCTCCTGTTCGCGCTTCCAGGGGCGGCAGCACCCCGGCGCTCTCCGAGGCAGGGAGCGAGCCGCGGCACAGCCGCCCCTCGCGTGCCTGCCCGAGATCGTGACGTCAGCCGCGGGACATTGAAGCCGCGCCCCGGGCCGGGGCGGGCTGGCGCTGCGCTGGAGAGCTGCTGCTGCTGGCTGGGCTGCCGCCAGCCGCCGCACTCACACGGGCAGGGACAGGGATGGGTTGCACCTCGCAGCAAAGCTGCCTCCAAAAGACCAGTGTCGACCCAGACTGAGGTCGAACATAGGTAGGCAGGTGCGCAGGCAACTGGCTGCAGAGAGTGCTGGAGCCTGGCACTTAGAATGGAGGGTAGTCGAGACACCACTTGCATTAAGTGTGAGAAGCTCGACTCATCTGCTTAACCCTAGTGGCTGAACTGAAGGAGGAAGTTACTAGGCTTAGGACTGTAAGGGAATGTAAAAGGGAGTTGAACTTGAGTAACCAGGCTCTGCAGGCTCCCCTAGCAGAGGCAGGTGACCCAAAAAGATAATGAAATAATTGAGTGTTCAATATGCACTCAAGCTAAGAGGGGCAGCAACAAAACCTCCACTCTGGACTTCCACAGGGCGGACTTCAGGTTACTCAAGGAACTAACTCATAAGGTAACTTGGGAAACAGCTCTTAAAAACAAAGGGGTCCAGGAGGGCTGCACCTACTTCAAGGAAGAATTCTTGAAGGCTCAGAACAGGCTGTGCCAATGTGCCAGAGATGAGCCCCAGGGCAGACGGCGTGGATGGGCAATGAGCTTCTGAGTGAATTAAGGGGAAAAAAGAGGGTGTATCATCTACGGAAATGTGGTAGGGTGAGAAAGTTCCCCACACACACACAAAAAGAAACCACAGCTAGCTCAGTCGGAAAAGCAGATGAAAGCTATATTTACAGGCAGAAATGGAATGCAATGAATATGTACACAAACATACAATATTTACAATAGATACAGAAATACATAGCAATGAACGTAATACAGAAAAGCCTTTTCCCTCCAGCCGGCCAGGGGGGGTCCCTGAACCCCCCTCTCTCCCTCCCTACCTCCCCTTTTTCCCAAAAAGGGTTAGAGAGAGAGAGAAAGGCAATTAAGGAAGAAAAATTCTGTTAGCTCAAAGAGAATGCAAGAATTAGCTTTCTTATCCGGTTAGCTTGGTTAACCAAGGTCACTCCTGCTTCAGAAAGAGAGAAGCCGTCCAGCCCACAGGACAGAGAAGCACAGACTGCCCCCAGCCTGAACCCAGACAAGACTGAACTAACAGAACCCAAACTTAAAATTGCATTCTACAATCTAGCAATGAAATTAGTTTAGACTATCTTGGTTTTGTTTAAATATCAAAAACATTCAGCCAGAGTGCTCAGCAACTGTCCCTTTCTTAAAGGCATAGCCTCAACTGGTCACAGGAAGGAAGAAGAGGTGACCCATGGAAGGATGTTGCTAGGTCATGTAGGAAAAAAAATCAGAGAGGCAAAAGCCCATTTAGAGCTTAGCCTGGCACTGCTGTGAAGGACAACAAAAAATCCTTCTATAAATATATTAATAGCAAGAGGAGGGCAAGGAGCACAGCCCTGAGAGGAGAGGCTGAGGGAGCTGGGGTTGCTTAGCCTGCAGAAGAGGAGGCTCAGAGGAGACCTTATTGCTGTCTACAACTCCCTGAAGGGAGGTTGTAGCCAGGTGGGGGTTGGTCTCTTCTCCCAGGCAACCAGCACCAGAACAAGAGGACACAGTCTCAGGCTGTGCCAAAGGAGGTTTAGGCTGGATGTTAGGAAGAAGTTTTTCATAGAAAGAGAGATTGGCCATTGGAATGTGCTGCCCAGGGAGGTGGTGGAGTCACCATCATTGGAGGTGTTTAGGAAGAAACTAGATGGGGTGCTTGGTGCCATGGTTTAGTTGATTAGATGGTGTTGGGTGATAAGTTGGACTCAATGATCTCAGAGGTCTCTTCCAACCTGGTTAATTCTATTCTATTCTAAAAGCTTGAACATGTTTTATCCTTCCTGACAGTCCATGCTTTTGGCCTTAGAGCTGCCACAGACAGTGAGAGATGTGAGTGATTTTGCAAAGCATGAGTGCTCCTGACTTCTTCAGAAATTTCCCAGTAACTTCTAGCACAAATTTTGTATTTCTGAGCAAATATATCTTCATTGAGTACAATGAGATGCACACACAAGATCCTGAATTTTACACCTGCACACACAAGTGTGTGTGGATGAGTAAGCATGAGAGAATATAATTAGCCCTGCTCTGTCTTCACAGATTGGCATAAACCAGGAACAGTCTATACCAATGAATCTTATAGGGACTGACTAGCTTTGCAAATAATAAACAGAAAAGAATATTCCACAGGTATGGGTTGAAGGTTGCTGTTTAAACATACTCAAAGTAATGCACTAAGTAAAAATGTGCTTCTTTGCAGACAGTAACTATGCCCTCCAAAACAACAGCAGTGTAATTATGAAGTCAAAGGACTTGCAATCAGCCTTCCTTCTATTAACGAAAAACAAAATTCATTTCAATCTAAAAGAATTGTTCTTCATGTACAAATAGAAGTATCCATAAAGCCATTTGTCAAATAGAATAGAATAAAATAAACCAAACGCTGCAGAGTTCCATCAAAATGTCCTGCAGAACCATGGCTGCAACCCAAACCTGTGCGCTGTTTCATGATGCAACTGAACAGCCTAGGGTACCAACTGGGTGACATGCTGTCCTTCAAAGTAACACAAAGGGATGCTTACAAAGCAAACAGCTTGCCAATTTGTTTTAATAGCCTCCTACTACTGCCTCTCTATAGGCTAGCGGCAAGGAATCATTTTTACGTGTGACACTGCATATTATCAGGAGGCAACTTTCAAGCAGGAGTATCTAAGTTTGTAGGTGTTTGGCATCTTGGAGCTTGCATACATGCACAGTGATATCAGGGATAATTTTGACACTTCTTCAAGTGCTCAGTGTGCCATCTCCAGCATAACTAGGTCACGAATAATCCAGTTCAGGTGGCTTTATGAACTTTCAGAAGTTGCTTTTCCGAACACAGAGGAAGCACCACACAGAAGCGTACCAGCTCAAGCCTGAGGCATCGTGAGCGAGGCTGAGCAAAGGCTGTGCTGGGCTGGAAGGGGCACTGACTGCCAGGTAAAGCCCCACTCAAGTGAGGGGGCATCTTCTGTTAGATGTAATGTTTACTACCATGCTGCTGTCTGAGCTATTTGTCCTTCACAGATTGGAAGGAAGCAAAAAACAAAGCCAGACTGTGCAGTCTATAGTAACCTCAATACTGAGTAAGACAGTGGCTTTCTTATTTCAAATTGCCTCATTTTGCAGATTTATGCTGCTGACAATAGGACAGCTCCTAAAATCATTCAGACACTGAGCATTTTATCTCCAGATATATGTATTTATTATCTTCTGAAGGGATGAAGCCTTGAAAGTCCACTGAGTTTACTGGCTTAGCATCACAAATTATTCTAGGAATATTTATTTATGTTTGCCTCTAGTGTAAACTCAAATATTCCCAGGAAAGAGTTACAGTTCATTAAGACAGGCTTGTGTTTTATGTCCTCTCTGACAAGCTACACTCGTCAACTCAATGTACCACACTCTGATTTATATGCTTGACTTTACTTTCATTGTGAGATTATAGAAAGATATAATTCCATATTTCAAATAGACTACATAGCATTCTAAACATTTTCTCACTTAATACCATTGTCCAACAACAGCCACAGTTTCTCTGGCTCCTCTGCTGCTCCCCATGGCACATGTATTTTGCATGAAAACACCAGCTGTTTGATCAAAAGCACCAAGAATACACTACTGCAAGCAACAGGAACAACACAGCATAAACATTGTCAGCTCAGGGCTCATTTTATAACATTTCTTATTTCATATGAAGCAAGAAATGCCAAGAATGTATTTATACATTTCAATCGGTTTTGTTTCAGCTTAGTGAGCAATTTGGTTTCGCTACACCAGAATAACTGAATCAAGATGCACACACATGCTGAACTGGAGCAACTTTAAGATCTTACTGCAGCAACCCTTGGGCTCCCTTCCCAGGCTTGGGCAGCTGTGCACTGCCTGCCTGTTTCCCATTGCTTGCCTCCTATCTGGCTGCCAGTCCCTGGGGCTAGGGAACTTTCTGTTTGTCCTTTAGGAAAGGCAGAACAATCTACTAGCAAAAAGCCTGACACTGAGGTGACCTTTTTGGTTTGTTTTGTTTTCCCCAGTTACAAACAAACAAATAAAAATTCAACCAACAAAAACAAAGGGAAAAAAAACACCACCCCAAAACAAAAACAGGCAAGAAAACCACACACAAACTATGTTGACCTTATACTGGAAATCATACAAAGACTCAAAACCAAATTATGACAGAGGTGGAATCCTTTCAGGAATGAACCTCCTCTGACCCTGATCCAACAAAGCACTTTGCCAATGATTAACTTCAAGTACACAAAGTCATCCTCCACAACTCACCAGAACTATTAAGAACTCTGCTTAACTGTCAGCTGTGGAGAAAGCCTGGCTGCTGGCAATTGTTCTTACAGCTGTGTGCCAGTTCTGGTCAGTGATGGAGGGAGATCCACACAGGAAATGTTACCATGTTTATTTAGAAAAGTCAGCCAAATCCAAGTACTTGTGTACACACCCTCAACCTCCACATGGTAAAGAAGCTTTACTCAAGTCAGTCAGCTTTTAAAAGTCTCTCTGGCCATTATTCCCTCCCAAACAAGAAAACCAAAGCAAGTGTCCCTAACAGCACCAAGACTACTTTTTCAGAGATGCAATCACATTTCCCTTACAACTAAGTTCTTTTTGCCACACTTACCCTAGTAAATACTTTCAAGCACAGTACTTTATTTTATTATATCATCTTGATGGGACATTCAAACACATCTGTTGCTTTTGATGGCAATACAAATACACTGCTATTTTACAGTTGCTGCAACATTTGCTGTCACCCATGTTTATGGGAAAGCTTTTCTAAGATGAAAGGAAAGGCTTGATGTCATGATGCTGAATTTCAGGTGGGTTTCCACCATATACTGCAAATACATATTATTAATGAAGTTGGGTACAGGAGTGCCACCACAGCTTACTTAGAGTGTATCATGACACCCAGACAGACTGGTGAGCTGGGCAGAAAGGAACCAAGCGAGGTTCAACAAGGATAAGTGCAGAGTGCTGCACCTGGGAAGGAAGAAAAAACTGCAGCAGTACAGACTGGGAGGTGATCTGCTGGAGAGCAGCCCTGTGGAGAACCACCTGGGAGTCCTGGTGGACAAAAAGTTCTGCATGGGACAGCAATGTGCCTGGTGGCCAAGACCAATGGGATCCTGGGTGCATTCAGAGGAGTGTGTCCAGCAGAGCCAGGGAGGTTCTCCTCCCCCTCTACTCCACCCAGGCGCAACCTCACCCAGAATATTGCATCCAGTTCCGGGCTCCCCAGTTCAAGAGGGACAGGGATCTGCTGGAGAGAGTCCAACAGAGAGTTACCACGATGATTAAGGGGCTGGAGCATGTGCCCTATGCTCCAGAGAGGCTGGGAAACCTGGGGCTTTTAGGCTGGAGAAGTGAAGACTGAGAAGGGATTTAATAAATGTTTATAAATATCTGAGGGCTGAGCACCAAGAGGGAGGGGACAGGCTCTTCTCCATTGCATGCTGTGATAGGACTAGGGACAATGAATATAAACTACAGCACAGGAGGTTCCACCTCAACACAAGGAGGAACTTCTTCACTTTGAGGGTCACAGAGCACTGGAGCAGGCTGCCCTGGGAGGTTGGGGAGTCTCCTTCTCTGGAGACTTTCAAGACCATCTGGATGTGATCCTGTGTGACCTGTGCTAGATTCTGTGGTCCTGCTCTGGCAGGGGTTTGGGCTTGATGATTTCTGAAAGTCTCTTCCAGCCCCTAACATCCTACAATCCTATGATCCTATGAGTCTGGCTTCACTAAGCTCCCTTTGTGGAAAACAGTGAAGTCCATCAGTGAGCAAATCAGGGAAACAAGCTAATTTAGATGTCCTGAATTGCTTTACAGAGAAGCTTTTCTGTCTCCACTGACCACAGAGAAAGAGAGATTTCCAAGTTATATGACTGCATTTAGATGATATGGGTTTTTCTTCCGCCCAAAAATGCCCATCTCCAAAATCAAACAATCTGAAATGTGGCCACTTGCTGCTTTACTTGCAAAGCTGAAGACACCACTTGAAAAAATACCTCCCTACATCACATCTCACCTTCCTGAAGCAGAAACAGGTGTAGTCCTGTTCACCCCAGTGCCAACAGGATCCACAGCAACCGCAGGTACCCACTTCTACACTGTAACACTGCAATAACTCATGGGACCAGTTCATTCCCTGGCTTGTAAGCCACGATGGCAGACGGCACATAAAGCCTGCTCTCTCCTCCAAGACAGTAACCCAGAACAACCTATGCACCTATACCATGAGCAGAAATGCTGCCCTCACTTCACAACAACCCAAAGGCACAGCAAAGATGAGCAGCCCCCTCTTTCTCATCAAATTCCTATCTGAAATTGCACTTTATTGTTGTTCAGTAAAGCCAAAACACCAAGAGCAAACTCACTGACATTACTCAGGGAGGTGGCAGCTCATATCCTGCACTTACTGACACAGGAAATTAGGAAGGAATATGGAGAAGACATCATTTCCAGGCGGCTGCTCAACTGCTCTTTACTGCAGTGCTACAGGAGTGTCGTTGAAATCTTACAAAAATGGCCAACCGTAACTTGAGTGTAGCAGGAAACACTCCTGAAGCGTACCCAGGCACTAACCCCAGATGCTGTACCAGTGTGGCCACAGTAAGCTTAGCTGGTGTTCAGCTAACCACCTGTCCTTCAACAATAGGAGCATTTTAAAAACACACTAAAATACGAAGACAGTAAATGCATACTCAATGTTTTACCAAAGTGTACAAAACCATCCTACAGCCCAGCACACCAGGGTTGTCATTTGTGCCCACGGACAAATGGTTAAAACATTTCTTCTGCCAAAACGTTCTTATTAGAACATCTTAATTACCTAACACAAAGACAATACAATTCTCTCGTAGAAAACTGCAAGGCTGCTTTTCAGAGCTGCTTCTGTGGAAATCACACACAGAACTTCATGCCAATCGTTAAGCAACAATTCCCTTTGTTGGTTTTTTATTTTGAAGACAGAGAGAACAGAAAGAGGAAAGGCTATCATCTTGCCTTGAAGATATCTAAGGTCTTTCACTCTTGCTCTTGCCTCCTTACCCGATTTTCATCTGGCTGGTGCTAGCTAGTGTTTCCACTAGCTCTACTCATTTTCCAGAGACCACTTGGTTTCTCCAG
>CM037643.1:45451468-45488400 GCA_015227895.2 Colaptes auratus
GTATCTAGAATTCCCTTTTTTAACTAAATATGTAGTACTCAAAAGGGTACAGAGACTGAGAAGACAATGCTTCAGCACTGCTTCAAGGTGGTACTATGTCAATTAACAGAGCCATGCCCCTGGGCAGCTCCACATCAGCCTGCAGCTGTGGCAGTCTTGCAGAAACATTAGTCTTCAAGACACCTGTGGTGCCCTCCTGCATCTCTGTGGTGCCTTGTATGCTCTTGGGGAAGTCACCTAGTCATTCAAGCATGAGAAAGGATAAGCCTTTTGGGGGTTATTGAAAAGATATAATACAGTGCTGTGTAAGAGCTCCAAATCTTAACACGGAAAGCTCTTCTGAAATACACACACGTGGCCAACTGTGGCACAAACTGCACCACAAAGCAAAAACTGCCTTCTGAATGGCACAGAAATTAATTATCAAACTATTTTAGTATTATCCCAAAATGTTCAAGGGAAAGTCTGTTGGTAATTGTTAGACTGTCCATCTGCTGTGTGCGCAATGGGAACTGCTGACTAAGGAAATACAGCACTTTATTTGGATAATAAAGTGAGAGCATTTGCACTGTTCATCATCTTTCACTCATCACATACAAGCTGCTCTGCCACTGAATACCAAGACTTGGGCACAGGTTCGCAGGGCCCGCTTTGATTGTGGGGTTTTTCCTTTCTGAACACCTAGCTAGGACTCTTAAGTCACTCAACAGACCAAATAACACAGGGATAAAGAACATTTTTTACTCCATGGGTGGTTAGCAATAGTAGGCTAACCTCCAGAGAAAAGAAATACATTCAGCATTGTCTTTGTTTTGACCAAAAACGTGTTTTCAAGAAGTCTCAGACTTAGGCCTCTCCTGAAAGTCTCTACCAAGCCTACAAGCAAAATGCGCCCATCAAAAACCTGTGAACTAATTTGTGTCTGCTAACCAATCTGAAGTGCTTGGAAGCAAATTATTTCTATTTACTCAAACTTCTTATTCCTCCAGTCCTCTACTGTCACCCATTCTCAGCACTCAAGACACTGATGTGTTTACGCAAGCAGGTAAATCACCGAATTCCACACTACGACAAGTGCATCTGTTCTACACTGTGGATGAGACTGCTGCATTTCACCTGCTTTCAACAGGCAAAAAGGACATTCAGCATCTTACTGCTCCTTTGGCTAAAGTTCAGTTTTCCTTACATTCTTCCCTAATTCAGCTTTGACAGCAGTCTGCAGTTGCGAACACAGGAATTCCCCAGTTAGTGAAGGAGGAAGTCATTAGCAGATCAAAGCTCAAACGCTGCCGTGCCTGTCGAAAGCTGGTTTCATTCTTATACAAATACTTCACAGGCATGCAGTGAACCGGTCTTCCACAGGCTTGCTCCTGTCTGATTGAAAAGCCATGTGCAAGGAAACACTGGAATACTCAGGCCAATAGGTATGTCAAGGCTTGTGGTCTCATCTTCATCCAATATGACTGCAGCTTTAAGAATCTCCTCTGACAGAGATCTGAATAGCGTTACAAACAATAAGGCAGACACACCCATGAAATGGAGAAAGCAGCCAAGCACTCAGACTTCAAACTCTGCTCAGGAAGATGGCTATTAGAATACAAGGAACAAGATACAGAGGAGTTTACATTGAAAAGACAATGAAAGTGAGGTTTAAGAACACTGTTACTGAAACCGGAGGGAATCCAAGCTATCAAGGCATTTCTAAAGTACATAAGAGATACGGTCAGACAGGCAACAGGGATTACACTGAAAATGTAACTGCAAGTTATTGAACAGAGTGTTAAAGACTGTGTACTACAGCCCAGCACAAAACTTTCACCCCAGAAAATTAAAGCACTGCTGGTGATTTCCACACCAAAGATACTGGTAAAAATCCAGAAGCTTAACATCTGCATTTCTGTGGCTGATTTTAAACTACTGCATCTACCTGTGCTTGCAGTACATGTAACTCCACTACTTTAGTCCAGACAAGTGAAGTTACATGACTACAACAAATGACTGAGTACTAACTCTACCTCTGATCAGTCAATTCATACCTGTAACTACACTTGCTAAAGAGTTTTGTGGAAGAATAAACTCTTTTTTTGAAAGACAAGACTAGGGTTTTATTTCACTCTGTTTCACAACTCCTGCTCCGACCTCTTTCTCTTCAGGCTACTTTAGGTTGTGTAAAGTTTTCAAACTGGGAACAGGAGAGCACAAGGCACACTACCACATCACAGCTCCTGGTCTGACCCTAATATCCATCCATTGCACTAGTGGAATGTTTCTATGCCATCCCAGGGATCGCTGCAAAACAGCTTCAGCTTGTAACACCTAAAAGGCCTCCAAATGCGTCCCAAGTGAACAGCCAAACTGACAGCTATAATCCTCATGCTCTAATGGACAGAAACAGAAGCGACATAACCAATCAAGTAGCACAAACCCAGGTTTCCCTTTGCAGTTTCTGAAGCTGAGACCAGTATGAGGTACCACAGTGAGCTTCAGGAAAGGCAGCAAATGCAGAAAGCACTGTAGCGAAGCAAAAGAAATCCCTGAGACGCTGAAGTGCCAAGGCAATAAGGACTGTGGCCAAGCAACATCATCGCATCCAAACCATCAACCAATCCAACCCACCTAAACAACTAACCCATGGCACCAAGCACCCCATCAAAGTCTCCTCCTGAACACCTCCAATGATGGTGACTCCACCACCTCCCTGGGCAGCCCATTCCAATGGGCAATCACTCTCTCTGTATAGAACTTCTTCCTAACATCCAGCCTAAACCTGCCCTGGCGCAGCCTGAGACTGTGTCCTCTTGTTCTGGTGCTGCTTGCCTGGGAGAAGAGACCAACCTCTGCCTGTCCACAACCTCCCTTCAGGTAGTTGTAGAGAGCAAGAAGGTCATCCCTGAGTCTCCTCTTCTCCAGGCTAAGCAACCCCAGCTCCCTCAGCCTCTCCTCATAGGGCTTGTGTTCCAAGCCCCTCCCCAGCTTTGTTGCCCTTCCCTGGACACCTTCCAGCAAGTCAACCTCCTTCCTAAACTGAGGGGCCCAGAA
This sequence comes from Colaptes auratus, assembly GCA_015227895.2. Taxonomy (NCBI): domain Eukaryota; kingdom Metazoa; phylum Chordata; class Aves; order Piciformes; family Picidae; genus Colaptes; species Colaptes auratus. Next base: position 45,454,508 of record CM037643.1, read on the forward strand.
CTGGACACAGGACTCAAGGTGTGGCCTAACCAAAGCAGTGTACAGGGGCAGAATGACCTCCCTGCTCCTGCTGGCCACACTCTTCCTGATGCAGGCCAGGATACCGTTGGCCTTCTTGGCTGCCTGGGCACACTGCAGGCTCATGTTCAGTCTACAATCAACCAGTACCCCCAGGTCCCCCTCTGCCTGGCTGCTCTCCAGCCACTCTGACCCCAGCCTGTAGCACTGCCTGGGGTTGCTGTGGCCAATGTGCAGAACCTGGCACTTGGATGTGTTCAATCTCCTGCCCTTGGCCTCTGCCCATCTGTCCAGCCTGGCAAGGTCCCTCTGCAAAGCCTCTCTGCCCTCCAGCAGATCAACTCCTGCCCCCAGCTTGGTGTCATCCACAAATTTACTGATGATGGAGTCAATGCCCTCATCCAGATCATCAATAAAGATGTTGAAGAGCATGGGGCCCAGCACTGATCCCTGGGGCACACCACTGGTGCCTGGCTGCCAGCTGGCTGTGGCACCATTCACCACCACTCTCTGGGCTCAGCCTCCAGCCAGTTCCTAACCCAATGCAGTGTGCTCCTGTCCAAGCCATGGGCTGATAGCTTGGCCAGGAGTTTGCTGTGGGGGCGGTGTCAAAGGCCTTGCTGAGGTCCAGGCAGGCCACATCCACAGCCTGCCCCACAGCCACCAGGCGGTTCACCTGATCATAGAAGGAGATCAGGTTGGTCAGGCAGGACCTGCCCTTCCTAAATCCATGCTGGCTGGGCCTGATCCCTTGGCCATCCTGTAAGTGCTGTGTGATTGCACTCAGGATGACTGTTCCATAACCTTGCCTGGCACTGAGGTCAGGCTGACAGGCCTATCATTCCCTGGCTCATCCAACCAGCCCTGCTTGTGGATGGGCACCAAGTTGGCAGCTTCCAGTCTTCTGGGACCTCTCCAGTGAGCCAGGACTGCTGAAAAATGATGGAGAGTGGCTTGGCAGCTCATCTGCCAGCTCTCTCAGCACCCTAGGATGGATCCCATCCCGTCCCATGGACTTGTGGGGGTTCAAGCAGCATAGAAGATTTCTAACTACCTCCTGGAACAGTGGGAAACTATGCAGCTCCCTGGCTCCTTCTGCCAGCTCTGCAGGCCAGCTGTCTGGAAGACATTCTGCCCTGCTAGTAAAAATTGAGGCAGAGTTAAAATTGAGGCAAAGAATGTAACTCCAGCAGCTCACATTACTGCTGTGGAGATTATGAAAATAGCAAATCTCAAAGCTGTGAACAGGAGTGCTGAAATAAGGAATGCAGATCAAGTGAAAGCAAGACATTATACAAAATTTGTCTTTGTACATGACTAGGACTGGGTAATAGTTTCAAGAGTTGCTGTTGACAGAGGTAAGTAAAAGGCAATACTGAATGAGGGAGGAAAAGGCCAGGAATAATTACTTGAGTCACTCCTCCATTTAGGAATGGACAGCACAGGAACACAAAATCTAATGGGATGCATTTGCAGGGGGGGATAAAATGAAAGTGTAGCCCATTAAGCTATCATTATGAATTTGATCAGTAAAAATGTCAAGTCAGAGTATGTACAACTCCACAATGAGGAAGGAGGAGGTATTTATTGTGCTGACAAATGTCTGAGCACATCAGAGCAGGTGCAGTGACAGCAAAATGTGTTACAACAATCCCAAGGGAGGATGGCTGCAGCCATGCCACAAGACTACATCTGACATCAACTGAAATGAGAGCAACTTGACAGGATGGAGCAGCAAGGGTCCATCATCTGTAAACGCAGTCCACATTCACAATTAGAACTGCCAGAGGTGCAATAGGACATGCAAAAACAGAGTGCACGACTCCTAGCACTTTACACAAGAGAGCAAAGCATATCCAGTTATACCTTGCTTGCCCCTCTTGCCTGCACCATTTAAGGTTAACATGTTCTTATACTGCTTCCACTTGAAAAATGAAGAAGCGTTGCTTTGTACACATTACAAGTTCAGACACACCAAACTCCATCTGACAGACTTTAATTACCCACTAATTTTGATCTATTACATAGCTGACAATAAAACACAACATCTTCTGATCCAAAACTAGACCTTGCTTTATGTAACAGTGGCTGGGCCCCATGCTCTTTAACATCTTTATTGATGATCTGGATGAGGGCATTGAGTCCATCAGCAGTAAATTTGCGGACGACACCAAGCTGGGGGCAGGAGTTGATCTGCTGGAGGGCAGAGAGGCTTTGCAGAGGGACCTCAACAGGCTGGACAGATGGGCAGAGGCCAAGGGCAGGAGATTGAACACATCCAAGTGCCAGGTGCTGCACATTGGCCACAGCAACCCCAGGCAGTGCTACAGGCTGGGGTCAGAGTGGCTGGAGAGCAGCCAGGCAGAGGGGGACCTGGGGGTACTGGTTGATTGTAGACTGAACATGAGCCTGCAGTGTGCCCAGGCAGCCAAGAGGGCCAAGGGCATCCTGGCCTGCATCAGGAACAGTGTGGCCAGCAGGAGAAGGGAGGTCATTCTCCCTCTGTACACTGCACTGGTTAGGCCACACCTTGAGTCCTGTGTCCAGTTCTGGGCCCCTCAGTTTAGGAAGGAGGTTGACTTGCTGGAAGGTGTCCAGAGAAGGGCAACAAAGCTGGGGAGGGGCTTGGAACACAGCCCTGTGAGGAGAGGCTGAGGGAGCTGGGGTTGCTTAGCCTGGAGAAGAGGAGACTCAGGGATGACCTTCTTGCTCTCTCCAACTACCTGAAGGGAGGTTGTAGCCAGGCAGAGGTTGGTCTCTTCTCCCAGGCAGCCAGTACCAGAACAAGAGGACACAGTCTCAAGCTGTGCCAGGGCAGGTTTAGGCTGGATGTTAGGAAGAAGTTCTATACAGAGAGAGTGATTGCCCTTGGAATGGGCTGCCCAGGGAGGTGGTGGAGTCACCATCACTGGAGGTGTTCAGGAGGAGACTTGCTGGGGTGCTTGGTGCCATGGTTTAGTTGATTAGGTGGTGTTGGATTGGTTGATAGGTTGGACGTGATGATCTTGAAGGTCTCTTCCAACCTGGTCTATTCTATTCTATTCCTATTCTATTCCTTGCCCAGACATTCAGGACTGAGTCAAAGACCTCAGGAACTACAACCATGGCTTTCTTTAGAGAAAATCCTTTGGCTGCAGTTTGGTCTGGTGAGGCAGGCAGAAGTTCAGTTTTTCCACAGATGGAATCTAGAACATATGCTTGATAGCTGCACTTGCTAGGAAGGAAAGCCTCACTCTGCCTCACACAGATTCTGAAAATAAAAAGATGATAGCCAAACAGCTCTATAATGGCTTGTAGTAAATATTCTGAACCTAATTTCAACCAGTATTAGCATTTGGATACATAGGGAAGCAAAAGGTAAAACAAACAGCAAATACATCAAAGGTGCCAAGGTTTTGTCTAGACCAGCAGCAAGCCCTCTGGAAAGACAAAAGCTCGACTTGAGATACACAGCTTGCCTCATCAAACAAATTCCATCGCCAATCACCACATGCTGAAAATAAGTGTCACCAGCTCTTTAGGATCGGGATCCAAGCACGGCAGAAAGCAATGGCAAGAAAAGGCAAGCCAGAAAGATAAAAAGCTCAGCTCCAAACTGAAAGTACAGAAAGTATGAGGCTAAACATGATGAAAAGGATTGAGAAGAGGAGATTAGGGCAAGAACAGATCATTAGCACCTGGACATTAATAATCTATTTTTCTTCTAGTTTCATTCCAGCCACCTTCTCTATCACATGTCAACACAAAAAAAAGGGTAACTCAGACATTTTAGCTACAAGTACTACAGAAATTGAAAAAGACCTATTCTTGCTTTTTTTATGCTGTGATTCATCACAAAAGGACAGGAAATTTTGCCACAAGCTTCTGGGTTTCTTGGTATACTTAAAACAACACTCATAACACTACCTTGGTGGCATCATTATATGACAAACACAGCACAGCAAGAAAACTGTACAGCAGTTGTCTGCAAATGGTTGTAGTGCACAAAACAGGTTTGACTTTTATGTCTCTATCTGAACTGTAATTTTGGTGATATTGGTATCAAAGTGCTAGAAATGACTGACTGCTACACATTGAACACGCACTCCCTAGCACCTCAAAATCAATACTGTTATTTAGCTTAGCAGGTACAAAATGCATGCAGTGCTCCTAGGCTACACTCCGGGGTAAACATGGTTTTCCCACTGGCTTTTACAACAACATAAAAACATCAGCAAGTCAAAGGTAGGTTACTGAGACTTCACAGGTGCTCCTTCAGAGGGTTTCTGAGTGACTTCATCTGAAGAAGCAGTTATCTATTGGAATGCAAGCCTATGGCCTTACATCAAGTATTTTCCAGGCATCCTTCCTCCCAAATGAACATTAGCAAGACAGGATATCCAGTAGCATCAAAAACAGATACTGGCATTCACCTTTATTTATAATATGAAAGGAAAGAGATCTTGTATTTTTAGAGATTACAGTCATGCTTATGAGTCCAGCAGCAAAATACAGAATCACAGAATCAACATTCAGGCTGGAAAAGACCCAGTCCCAACCAGAACCCTACTCTACAAAGTTCACCCCTAAACCGTATCCCCAAGCACATCATCTAAAGGACCTTTAAACACACCCAGGCGTGGGGATTCCAACATCTCCCTGGGCAGCACATTCCAATCCCTGACCACTCTGGCTGGTCCAGTCTAAACCTACCCAGTCATAGCTTGAGGCCATTCCCTCTTTTTTTATCACTGATTACCTGCAAGAAAAGACTAGCACCAGCCTCTCCACAACATCCTTCCAGGTAGCTGTAGAGAGCAATGAGGTCTCCCCTCAGCCTCCTCTTTTCCAAACTAAACAGCCCCAGCTCCTTCCATCTGCAATAAAGCCAAATAAATTAAACTGTGTTTTGGTTGGCACTTAATTACTGTACCGCTTGGTGTTTATAGGACTGGTGTGCACAAAAGCTCTCGTTTGTAATTGCTTCTACAGAAACCCAGGTCAGTGCTAAGTCTGGTACACCACACTGAAGTGCTGGAAATGAAAGGGCTGTAACTGAAAAAAAAAAAGAATTACACCTGCAGGGAGAAGTGGACAGCCAGGTGACCCTATGCTGAACAAGAAGGTATTCCATTTCATACCTCATATGCAGCATAAAACTGAGGGATCACAATGGTTAAGCACTCTTCCTCAATGGCCAGTCTCAAGAGAGATTCTTCTGCCTTCCATCCCCACCTGTGTGTTTCCAAATCCAGTTCCTAAATCTAGCTCCTGAATCCAGCTCCCATCTGCTGCTGAGTCAGTCTGGGACTTCCCAGTGCCTGCCCCACACTGGCAGTAACTGATGTAACTGTCAGCAAGGTGGTTGGTTTGATATTGCTCATATATGTACTATTTTAATAATTGTCTTACTAGTAGTAGTGTATTTTATTTTATTGTTATTGTTTCGTTAAAGCTGCTTTAGTTTTCTTTTACAATCCATAAGTCTCTCTCCATTATTTCCTTTTTCTTTCCCTTTGAGAAAGGAGAGGGGTTAAGAGCATTTGCACTTGACCCAGTGGCCAGGCCAGACCTAACCCTTGATAACTGCTTACTTTCAGGGGGAAAAAACAATACAATTTTGCTCATTTAAAAAAAAAAAAAAGCCAATTAAAATCCTATCATTAATAAATGCCAGACAGAACCATCTTTTTTAGGTATTGTCGAAGAGTGCTTTATTCTCCTTGAGCTACATCACTTGATGTGAGTCAATTTTATACGAGTGTTTATGCAAAGCATAATGTCACAGATCAATACTTGAGGCACACTATATTGTCTCAGTAGCACTGAAGTGATCAATAGGATTGCCTGAACAGCCATCAGAGAAGCTGTTTTAAGACATGAACACTTCCATGTCTGTTATCTCAAATGCCCCATTTACCAGACAAAATGATTCTAAATAGCTATTTTTAATATGTTTTTAAAATTAGAGGCAAACAGAGAAGATATTTGGTTTCAGCAGCAATCTTTTCTTTTTCATACTCCAAGAGTCTTGTTGCAGAGGAGATTGACAGTTACAGCCCAATTATATCAATTCTTACATGGCAGATGACAGGAGAGTTTTCCATCAAGAACCCAAAATGAAGTATTTTTAGAAACAAAGAAATATAATAGCTAAACCCACATGTATAAGCCTTAGCTGTTCATGTATGCATTCTTAAGTGCTAGAAAACCTAATTCTTACAGATCCACACTAAGATGTCTGGCCTGGAGGTGTTGCAATGTATTCACAATTCAGGAGAAAAGTCCAACTATCAGCTGTTGCTGGAAACTGAAAACAACTGTGGTCTGCCTACAGTAAACACTGCAAGCCAGAGCTCACCTTGGATGGCAGCTCACCTGAGGCAAGATTCATTCCCTGGATGAACTTTCAGCACAAGACATGCAATGCCGGTTCAAAGCCCCTGCTCTCTCCACATCCAATGTCAGTAACTGTTTTCTATAGCTCAAAGCTGGGAAAGTCTTTAGCTTAGGACAGAATAGAATAGAAAATGGAGGGAGCTTGACAAACTGAGTGGCTGGTATTTGTCTTGCCCACCATGCGGGCCAGCATTGCTATGAGGACTTTGTACCTGTAACACAAGGCGTAACTGAAACGCCAGTGCGGAAAAGGAAAGCTTGCATCGAAGATCTGTTTAACAAGGAACCAATTACCATTCACTTTTAACACTGCTAATTCTCCCTCAATTGTCCAGAATAACACTGCCATTTATACCATGTAAGAACCATAGAATCACAGAATGGCTTAGGCTGGATGGGGCCTTAGAGATCATTTAATCCAACCTCCCCACCATGGGCAGGGACACCTCTCAACTAGCCGGGCTCACTCAAGGCCCCATCCAACCTGGCCTTCAACATCTCCAGGAAGGGGGCATCCACAACCTCTGGACAATGAATTCCAGAGCCCTGCCACTCTCCTACTGAAGAATATCTTCCTAAGATCCAATATAAGAATATTCTCCTTCCATTTCAATCTATTTCCCCTTGTCCTGTCAATGGACACTGTAAATAGTCTCTCGGCAGCCTTCCTCTAGGATCCCTTCAGATATTGGAAGGCAGCTCTAAGATCCTCTCAGCCTTCTCTTCTCCAGGCTGAACAATCCTCATAGCAGAGATGTTCCAGCCCCTGGTTCATCTTTGTGGCCCTCCTCTGGCCGTGTTCCAACAGATCTATGTCCCTCTTAGAGTGGGTACACCAGAACTGGAAGAATTAAATGAGACTTTTTCCAGAGAAGCAGAGAAAGGTCCCATAACTGTGTTAAGAGACACTTTCAGCAGCAGGCCATGCAGCCAGAAGGACAAGAAAACACCATTTCATACATCAGTCAACATGTTCACTGCACCTGGCAGTACCACACAGCTCCACTCAGGATTTTTGTGACCCTGAGTTCAGCAGCTCAACGCACTTGGGTGCTACCTTATTCTTACAGGTTCTACGACAGGCACTGTATTTAAGGAACTGTCAGCACCTACATTATGAATTCTTTACCAGGGTTTAGTAATAGAGCTGTGAAATTTGCTTTGGGATGTGATTTTGCATCTGAGTGTGAATGCCTTTCTCATGCAAGGGCAAAAAAAGGGGGAGTGGGCTATCTTCTCTGAATACAGACAATTGCAATGCCTAAAAAAAATCTGCAAGCACTCTGAAACAGAGTGTCTGTAACAATGGAGCAGTACTGTCAGAGCCCTTAGGAACATCATTTCATACAGATGTCTCATTGTGGTTCTGTGGGCATAATATGGACAATAGATTGATGTGATGCAGAGTCAGCTGCTGCCAGCAGACTGTCCTGTAACTTAACATCCCTGAGCTTTGCCTTCACTCTCTCTGGAAGGATAATCAGCCTCATGATCTCTCAAGAAATGCGCTCACCAAAACCTAGGGAATACACTCTGGACCCGACATGTCCTTTTTAACAGAGTATGCAGCTGTTGACCCCTCCACATCTGCAGTCTCTGCATGCAGAGGGATGCTGTGTGGATGACTAGCTCGGTGTCAACTTTGTAAATGCACCTGTCCCATACAATGGCAGGGCTAACAGCAAACTTCCAAGATCCTGATCACACACTGCACGTCGGAAGCTTAACTGTAGGAGTCCAGAGAGCTTCAGACACACAATAGTCTAACCATTTGTTACTACCCAGATAACTCTCCCAGGAATCCTTCTAAGATGTTTAATCAAATATTTAAAAGTGTGATCAAGTCTTTGGTTCACTCCAAGATTTTAAAAGTTGCCACTGTTAGTGTTACCCTTTTGCCACTTCCTTATGTGTAACTGATGAGAGATGTGTGTTATAAATATTGATCTTTCTAAACTTTAGAGAATCTTTTTGCCTCTCAAAAGCAGAATCTCTCCCTAACGAAAGGTAAACAAACAGCCCTTAGAAGCAGCACAATTAGAAAAACTGTCCTACTTCCCAAACTCTGAACAAATTAACTCTTCTAGTTAAGTATTCATAGGTATAGTTCTTCCTGGAGGGGTTTTAAGCAGAAGGACTCACATCAAGAGGCCTGAAGCCTGATGCTGCAGTCATGCCATGAAGATTATCTCAGGGCAGCTTCTAGAGGGAGACACTGCAGTTAGTCTCATGAACACTGTGTTTTCTCTGCTTGACTTGGTTCACAGCCATTGAGTGGTGTCACTGCCTCCGGCATAAAACTGACCAGAACAAGGAAGCATTACATCCATGCAGGGAGAATCAGCTTCGGGCTTTCATTCTCTGATTCACAACCAATGTTTCTTCTCTAAGACAGTAGCAGTGTCCTTCTAGAAATAAAGTAAAGTAAAGTAAAGTAAAGTAAAGTAAAGTAAAGTAAAGTAAAGTAAAGTAAAGTAAAGTAAAGTAAAGTAAAGTAAAGTAAGTAAAGTAAGTAAAGTAAAGTAAAGTAAAGTAAAGTAAAGTAAAGTAAAGTAAAGTAAAGTAAAGTAAAGTAAAGTAAAGTAAAGTAAAGTAAAGTAAAGTAAAGTAAAGTAAAGTAAAGTAAAGTAAAGTAAAGTAAAATTCAGCACAGGCAAGTGTAGAGTCTTGCACCTGGGAAAGAACAACCTCATGGACCAGGATAGGTTGGGGACTGACCTGCTGGAGAGCAGGGAAGGGGAAAAGGACCTGGGGGTCCTAATGGATGGGAAGACAACCACAAGCCAGCAATGTGCTCTTGTGGCCAAGAAGGCCAATGGCATCCTGGGGTGGATTAGAAGGGCTGTGGTTAGTAGGTCGAGAGAGGTTCTCCTGCCCTCTACCTGTTGAGGCCACATGTGGAATATTGTGTCCAGTTCTGGGCCCCTCAGCTCAAGAAGGACCTCAGGGAAATGCTTGACAGAGTCCAGCTGTGGTAGGTTGAGAGACCAATTCTCCCACCACGGGCAACAGAAAAGACTCAGACAAACGCATTGCCAAAAATGGTGGAAAGTTCAAATGGGAAAAAAACCAATGGAAGTTTTATAGAGAACCACAAGCACCGTGACAAAAGAGAGAGATCCCAGAACATACCCAAGAACATCCCACCCCCGCCTGAGGGTACACCCAAAACCCCCAGGGCTCTTTCTCCCCGCCCAACCCGGCCTTGGGCCCAGCCAGGCCCAAGGGAGGCAGCTTACCCCATTGCTTAGGCAGCTGTGAGGGAAGAAAGAGAGGACCCCCTACTGATGTTGTATAGGGGAGCAGGGCATTGTGGGATGAAATAGCTGGCTTTCTGTGACCACCCACTGGACTGGACCCTTTTGGGACATGCCTGAACCACCACACCAGCACAGAGCCACAAAGATCCTGAAGGCAGTGGAACATCTTCCTTATGAGAAGAGCCTGAGGGAGCTGAGGGCTCTGGAGCTTGGAGAGGAGGAGCCTGAGAGCAACCTCATTCATGTTGATAAAGATGTGCAGGGTGAGTGCCCAGAGGCTGGAGCCAGGCTCTGCTGGGTGATGCCCAATGCCAGCACAAGGGGCAGTGGTGGAAGTTGAGGCAGAGGAAGCTCCATGGAAACACAGGGAAATAAATTTTCCCTGTGAGTGTGACAGAAGACTGGAACAGGCTGCCCAGGGGGATTGTGGAGTCTCCCGCTCTGGAGATATTCAAAACCCATCTGGATGTGTTCCTGTGTGACCTAGTCTAGGTGCTGCTGCTCTGGCAGGGGGGTGGGACTGAATGAGCTTTTGAGGTCCCTTCCAGCCCCTAACATTCTGTGATGCTGTGAAAACAAAAAGAAAACGAAACAAAAGGAGGCTGTCCTGTAAGTATTTGAGGCACAAGCTGACAGCAGAAATCAGAACAAGTGAAATTGTTACAATTAACACTTCATCATACTAGTAAAAATAAAATTTGCCTCTGAATCTCTACTAGAATTACCTTATTCCTTCTAATAAACCCAAACAAGGAAAAGCAAATAAATATTCCAGGTAAGTGTGAAAATAAAAACTCTTAAGTAATCCACATAAAAGGTTCCAAATACTTAAATTCTTGGCATTCCTCAGAAGCCTGGAACCACGGGAGGCAGACAGAGAAACAGGGATGTTTTAGCACATACAGCACACCCCTGTTTTCCCTACACATCTCTATTTTCTTACAGCAGAGAACAGCTACAAAAAAAAAAAAAAAAAAAAGAAAAAAACATCTCACCTAAGCCATCATTTGCAACAAAAATCTAGTACCATAGGCTTATGGATTTTACTGACTAAAGACAAACTTAAAACTAAATTCACAGCAGAGTCTGGTTTTAGAGGACTGTGCTAAAGTGGTAATGAAACAAACATGCCTATCTTCCCTGGAAAAGGCAAAGGGTCTCTTCCTGTTCTCTTTTGACTGAAATGACAAGTATCTTAAGGAAGTCTTCAGGGAAGCAGAGAGAACTGTAAATGTGCTAAGACATACTTTCAGCAGCAGGACACCAGAACTGGTGCAGTATTTGAGGCGGGGTCATCACTTCAGGATGGATTAACCTGCACGTAGTAGATTGTGGTAACTACATCACAGAACCTTGGGAGCCATTACCTTCTTTGAGCCTCTTCAGCACTTTCCTCAACCACTGAAGGAAAAACTGGAACTGCAGCCCCCAAAGGCTGGTCCACAAGGAGCCAGTGTCGCCATGCTCTCTCTCCTTACCCTAATGCACAGTTATAGTAATATTTTAGTTATAGACTAGCTACACAGTTATAATTGTCATATTTTACTATACCGTAGTACAACAAGATTACCCAGTAATTTACAGCAACAAACCAAGGCTTCTCATTTCACAATCCAGATTCAGAATGAACTTTGCAAGCTATAAGACCATCCAATAAAGACTATCACCAAAAAAAAAACCCAACACACACAAAAAACACTTAGAAAAATTGCACAAGGCCAAAAAACCCCATTTTTATTACAATTTTAAATCACATTTCGAGAGGATAGAAATCAAAAACAAACAAGGAAAGAAAGAAAACTCTACAACACACAGAGCTATTTCACAAATGACCTTGTAAAATCATCATCCTTTTTTCTCCATTAAACACGCCTATGGTTTGTAGGTGTTACCTAAGCCACACACCCACCTGACAGAGATTGTCAGTACAGAAGGATGAACTGAGACAAAAGATACAAGGTTCTCACCAATGCCAAACATTGAAACAATGCTGAGCTCAAAGAACTTTCTCATTTTGAAATTTGAGGCAAGAATTTCACAGACTTGGGAATTTTTAGAATCAAATCAATTTCTAGTTAAAAAATAAGAGTAAAACTTCAACAAGTTCGTGTACATGTCTGTGTGTGGATCTCCCAAGTGAAATGTACTTTTTGCACAATGAAGTACATGAAGATCTCCATTTTCCAGTGTTGTCTATCTTCTACAAACCAGGGAAGAGCTTGCTGAATCTCATTCAAGGGGTGCAGACAGCTCCATTAGCTCATTATAAGCCTCACTACCTAACTACAGCTGTAGTCTGAATGAAGAAATGGCTCCATGTGCACTGCTTGACCTATTCCATATGCAAGTAAAATAAGAGGTCTACCTCCCTGAAATCAGTATTGATAAAGAAAATCCATACTGGCAAAGAAAGTTAATACCTGTGCATTTAAACAGGTGAAAAATGTAAAAATTACTGTATTGTCATTTTTTACCTGAAAGAAAATAAACCAATTACTTGCAGGCTGAGTTCCCTGTAATTGACATGAGTCAGCTGCTACACTGTGTACACTGCTTCTCTAATATATAGAAGCACTTCTAAAAATGGTAATGACTCAACTGTTCTAAAGAAGACAATTTCCTAAAGCAATGTTCTTGTTCTACTTCAAAACAGAAACAACACCTCAGTAATATTCAGGAAAGTCAGAAAATCTCCTAGAACAAGGAAACTACTCTCAGACTATGTGGTCTTGCCTGTATTTTTCTTAAGCAAGTTGTCTCTCCTAAGATTTACTACAGAATTTAGCAGAACAGGAGAGTATGTGACCTCCAGCTGGAGGCCAGTCACCAGTGGCATCCCCCAGGGATCAGTGCTGGGCCCCATCCTCTTCAATGTCTTCATTGACGATCTGGATGAGGGGATTGAGACAGTCATCAGCAAGTTGGGAGCAGATGTTGGTCAGTTAGAGGACAGAAGGGCTCTGCAGAGGGACCTCGACCGACTGGACAGATGGGCGGAGTCCAACAGGATGGCATTCAACAAGTCCAAGTGCCAGGTGCTGCACTTTGGCCACAGCAACCCCAGGCAGAGCTACAGGCTGGGGTCAGAGTGGCTGGAGAGTGGCCAAACAGAGAGGGACCTGGGGGGGCTGATTGACAGCCGCCTGAACATGAGCCAGCAGTGTGCCCAGGTGGCCAAGAAGGCCAATGGCATCCTGGCCTGCACTAGGAATAGTGTGGCCAGCAGGAGCAGGGAGGTCATTGTGCCCCTGGACTCTGCTTTGGTCAGGCCACACCTTGAGTCCTGTGTCCAGTTCTGGGCCCCTCAGTTTAAGAAGGACATTGAGACACTTGAGCATGTCCAGAGAAGGGCAACAAGGCTGGGGAGAGGCCTTGAGCACAGCCCTGTGAGGAGAGGCTGAGCGAGCTGGGGTTGCTTAACCTGGAGAAGAGGAGGCTCAAGGGAGACCTCATTGCTCTCTACAACTACCTGAAAGGTGGCTGTAGCCAGGCAGGGGTTGGCCTCTTCTCTCTAGCAACCAGCACCAGAAGAAGAGGACACAGTCTCAAGATGCACCAGGGGAAGTTTAGGCTGGAGGTGAGGAGAAAGTTGTTCACAGAGAGAGTCATTAGCCATTGGAATGTGCTGCCCTGGGAGGTGGTGGAGTCACTGTCCCTGGAGGTGTTCAAGAGGGGACTGGATGTGGCACTTGGTGCCATGGTCTAGTCATGGGGTCTGTGGTGTCAGGTTGGACTCGATGATCTTCGAGGTCTCTTCCAACCTTGGTGATACTGTAACATATATTAGAGTAGTTGGACTCTAAAGACCCATAGAAAAAAACATTGTTAGAAGCAGAATTTTAAAGTTAAAGATCACTTTCTTTAAAATACATAAATAGCAGGGTATGGAAAGGTATCCTGCTGCATTTCTGGTTGACACAGATTTGTGGGGTTTTCAGAGGTTTTTTTTTTTTACAATAACAAACAATATTTCTTGAACAAGTTCCACCAATTATGGTCTCTCTACAGCCACTCTAAGACAAACAAGGCTTAGAACTGTTCATCTGGCTTTCAGCCACAGCCAAAGGTGCTTCTGGGTGGTGCCAGATATGTTTGTAGCAAGCAGAAAGTAAGCATCAGAAGCACAGTCATCGATCACAAGACAGCAAGCAAAACCAGCAATAAAGACTACAGCCAACAGTGATACAAGAATCCTGAGGCAAAGGATTGAGGGGGGGAAATTTTCAAAAGTGTGAAAAAATAAATCATGATAATAATGGAAAATAACTTTTGTTAACACAAGTGAGCTTCCAGAAAGGAGAGTGAGGAATATTAGAAGAAACAAAGACTATGCCACTTGAGAAACAGAAAACAAAAGCAAAACTTAACTCTTACTGCTAACAGAGCAGTACAGATGCAGAACTTTGTTTTTCAGCTACCTCCAAACCACCTCCTTTTAGCTGCCTATGCACAGATCCCAGCATTCTGCACAGATTAGACCAAATTCACTTTCTAAAATCCACACCAATCTGATCAATTTTAAGAGTACAGAAGGCTCTATTAAAATAGCATAACCTCACTCTGTTGTTCTGTATCATCCACACCTGTATCACCTGCCACTGTGGCAGGTTGGGAGACCAATTCTCCCACCACGGGCAAAAGAAAGACTCAGACCAACGGATTGCAAAAAAATGGTGGAAAGTTTAAATGGAAAAAAAAAAAAGGGCAAGTTTTACAGAGAACCACAAGCACCATGACAAAAGAGAGAGATCCCAGAACATTCCCAAGAACATCCCACCCCCACCTGGGGCTACACCCAAGCCCCCCCCCAGGCTCTTTCTCCCCCACCCCCACCCCAGCCTTGGGCCTAACCAGGCCCAAGGGAGGCAGCTCACCCCATTATCTAGGCAGCGGTGAGGGAAGAAGAGGAAGAGAGGACCCCCCCCTGATGTTTTATAGGGGAGCAGGGCATTATGGGATGAAATAGCTGGCTTCCTGTGCCCACCCACTGGGGTGGACCCCTTTGGGACATCCCAGGTGTGGCTTGTGCGGTGGCATCAGGGGCCGGCACCCAGCCTGAACCACCACAGCCACCTGGATCATTCCTTCTCCTCCATCCCTAGCTCACGTCCTCACAGGCCTTTAATCTTTCATTGTGAAGCCCTTACATTCCATCTTCTGAATGTTCTTCTGAACATAATTGTTCTACCAGCAACGGCTTTGCTGTGCAGGCTGTAATCCTTTAAAGCAAAAATGCATCAAGTAAAATCCTTCTTTAAAAATTTGTCCACTGCCTAGCAGGGAAAACAGAAAGCACTGCTCACCTCACAGACCTTCCACCTTCTTCAACACCTGTAAGCATTTCTGGTGAGCTTCCTACCCCTTTTCCCCCCTTGCTTTTCATGCAGCATCTTCCCTGGTGACTGCAGTTATCCTCCAGGTATAGCTAATCAAGTAACAGAAGACAGCAGGCAAGCAGACATGTCTTAAGACAAGGTGAAGAACAAGCTGGCCCTTGGCAAGGTTACAACAATCTTCCATTTAAATAAATGTCTGATCCAGTTGCCAGGGACAGGGAAGACCCAGGCTGCAATCTTCCTCTTTTCATGCTTCCTAGAAGAGATCTGAAGCAAGGACTAATTCCCTGCCTGTGCCTTACTGACAGGGTGTGAAGATCCTGGGGACAATCCCAGCACTCTCTCCTGTCAAAGCAATTTCATTTCATACCAAATACATTCTCAGCAAGTGAGAGGGGAAGAAAAAACAAAGGGCAAAAAAGCAGCTCCCAGAATCTTTTACCTCACACAAAATGAAACAAGTAAAATTAAAAATAAATAAAATCAAAGCACCCGAGGGAAAAGATAAACATAACTATATCACTTTAATCCATTAGCAAAAGGCAAACTTTAGTGTTTGCTTTAATAATTAACCTAAGAATCACTCTCATATTAAAGGTGTGATGTTAAGAGTGTTGCCCATTTGTGGGATCTTTATATATTTTCCAAAACTTATTTTTCCACCTTCTTTGTACCATTCATGCACCCAGAAAAATGCTTTCCCAGTTTTAGTTTAGATTCTATAATAAGATTCAAACAAGAAACTCTGACTACCATTTATCAGTTAACATTTATCACTTCAAATCATAATGCAGCTGTGTTATTGAGAAGGCTTTTCCATGGACAAGATGAGAGGTAGCAACTTCAACACCAACAAACAAAATTTCCAAAGCATCACCACCAAGCTCAACCTATGCTCTGAGAATGCAATTAAGAGTGCTGTCAACATACACCAGGTCTGAATACTGAACTGGAATTAGCAAAAGCTTTTCATATGTGCTGTATGCTCAGAAAAAGATACAGAATGCATAGCAGATTTCGAAATGGACAGTGGGGCTGTACTTAGGAAAGTACCAAGTTAACTGGGAAAACACATGTGCTAGTTCAAGGGCTTGTTTACAAAGTGTTAAATGCATTTTGTACAACTCCATGAGGATGTTGATACAGAGTCCTCAAAGAAAGAAATGGGAATTCTACCTGGGAACAAGGCACTGGCCACACCAACCAACAATGACATGCCTGACAGTAACACAAAAGCACAGGTCAGGCAAGCAGTGAGGTCTTAAACAAAGGAAATTCTCATGGAGCCTTATATTCGTCTGCTGTAATCCTTCACACAACACCAAGAGAGGGAGGGGGGTTACAGACCACCAGTTCGGAGTACAGTCCAGTCTGGAATTGCAAAGGGAGTCAGAACACCTGGAGCATGGGGTGCAACCTACACCCTAAGCAATTAATGATACTTAGCTGTTGCACCAGCATATCTGCACCAGCTGGAAAATCCTCTGGCTGTCACACTGCTGTCCAGACATGCTGCTTCCCATTAAGCAAGCTTATAAATGTGTGCATGTCAGGAATAATCAAAAAGTAAAAGAACAGTGACTGCAGACAGGATCTAGGAGAATAAATAAATAAAGGGAAGGCTTCTCGAGGTAGGTTCAAGGAAGTGGTTAGATTATGTAGGAATAAAATTAGAGAGGCAAAGGCCCAGTTAGAACTGAAACTGGCCACCTCTGTGAAAGAAAATAAAAAGCAATTTTACAAATATATCAACGCTAAAAAGAAGGGCAAGAAGAACCTCCACTCCTTACTGGACCTGGAGGGGAACGCGGTGACCGAAGATGAGGAAAAGGCTGAGGTCCTGAACGCCTTCTTTGCCTCCATGTTTAACAGCAAGGCAGGAGTCCAGGATGAGTGGCCTCCTGAGCTGGGTAATAGGGTCGGGGAGCAGTGTAATGCCCCAGAAATCCATGAGGAATTAGTTCGGGACCTGCTGAGCCACTTGGACACCCACAAGTCCATGGGACCGGATGGGATCCATCCTAGGGTGCTGAGAGAGCTGGCAGATGAGCTGGCCAAGCCGCTCTCCATCATTTTCCTCCAGTCCTGGCTCACTGGAGAGGTCCCAGATGACTGGAAACTGGCCAATGTGATCCCATCCACAAGAAGGGACGGATAGAGGAGCCCGGAAACTACAGGCCAGTCAGCCTGACCTCAGTGCCAGGGAAAGTGATGGAACAGATTATCCTGGAGGCAATAACTGCGCACCTGAAGGATGGCCAAGGGCTCAGGTCCAGCCAACATGGATTTAGGAAGGGCAGGTCCTGCCTCTCCAACCTGATCTCCTTCTATGATCAGGTGACCGTCTGGTGGACGTGGGGAGGCCTGTGGATGTAGTCTATCTGGACTTCAGCAAGGCCTTTGACACCGTCCCCACAGTAAACTGCTGGCTAAACTGTCAGCTCGTGGTTTGGACCGCAACACTCTGTGCTGGGTTAGGAACTGGCTGGAGGGCCGAGCCCAGAGAGTGGTGGTGAATGGTGCCGCGTCCGGCTGGCGGCCGGTCACCAGCGGCGTCCCCCAGGGATCGGTGCTGGGCCCCATCCTCTTTAACATCTTCATTGATGATATGGATGAGGGGTTGAGTCAGTCATCAGCAAGTTTGCAGATGACACCAAGTTGGGAACAGATGTTAGTCAGTTAGAGGGTAGAAAGGCTCTGCAGAGGGACCTCGACCGACTGGACAGATGGGCAGAGTCCAATGGGATGGCATTTAATAAGTCCAAGTGCCGGGTGCTGCACTTTGGCCACGGCAACCCATGCAGAGCTACAGGCTGGGGTCAGAGTGGCTGGAGAGCTGCCAAACAGAGAGGGACCTGGGGGTGCTGATTGACACCCACCTAAACATGAGCCAACAGTGTGCCCAGGTGGCCAAGAAGGCCAATGGCATCCTGGCCTGTATGGGAATAGTGTGGCCAGCAGGAGCAGGGAGGTCATTCTGCCCCTGTACTCTGCATTGGTTAGGCCACACCTTGAGTACTGTGTCCAGTTCTGGGCCCCTCAGTTTAAGAAGGACATCGAGCTACTTGAGCGTGTCCAGAGAAGGGCAACAAGGCTGGTGAGAGGCTTGAGCACAAGCCCTATGAGGAGAGGCTGAGGGAGCTGGGATTGTTTAGCCTGGAGAAGAGAAGGATCAGGGGTGACCTCATTGCTCTCTACAACTACCTGAAAGGTGGTTGTAGACAGGAGGGGGTTCGTCTCTTCTCCCAGGCAACCAGCACCAGAACAAGAGGACACAGTCTCAAGCTGTGCCAGGGGAGGTTTAGACTCGAGGTGAGGAGGAAGTTCTTCACTGAGCGAGTCATTCGTCATTGGAATGGGCTGCCCAGGGAGGTGGTGGAGTCGCCGTCCCTGGAGGTGTTCAAGGGGAGATTGGACGTGGCACTTGGTGCCATGGTCTAGTTGTGAGGTCTGTTGGGACAGGTTGGACTTGATGATCCTTGGGGTCTCTTCCAACCTTGGTTATACTGTGATACTGTGATACTGTAAATGTGCTCTTCCTTTTCAGTACCTTAACAATTATTACTTTTTCCTTTCATATGCTTCTTCTCTTAATCATAGAAACAAAATGCAATGTTTCTTTTCCTTTTTCTTTGTTTTCAGGCCTGTCAAACCCCTCAGCAAACAGTTGCAAGACACTTCCACCCATCCTGCCACCACAAATGAGCTCTAGCTTCCTCTCTATCCAGCTGGTTTCCAGTACCCGTTCATCCCTTCCTGCTGGCACAGGAGCTATTAACAAACAGAATAAGCCAAGTCAGAGAAGTTAATCAGTTGAAAACTAACCAGGTAAAATGTGAATTCTCTGCAGATTGATTTGTGAGGCAGCTATGGTGAGGAATGAACACACAATGCTAGTGATTGAGACAAAGCTGATGGCAGCATGGGCACCTAAAATATTTAAGTAGCTGACCACGGTTGCAACATGTACCAGCATACACCAGTCACAAGTAAAGCGGCAGTGTTACAATTTTGCTCAATTTCATTTTAAAACATGCCTCAAATGGTTTGTTCCTCCTCACCCTTTAGGGGATGATTTAAATAAATTTCTTCAAAAGTACTAGATATCAAAACCCTTCGCTGCTGATGTGCCACCCTTGCGAAAAGCACCACTGTCCATCCTTACGCACGGTGTCAACGAGTAGTTTTGTAAGACGGGGAGTGATGGCTAGTGTTAGAAATAATCAGTGTATGCTACGGCTGTACGCCCAAGAAAAGCTCACTCACCTAGCTGGCTCCAGAGAATGCCCAAAGATATGCAAAACTATATGCTAACATATGGATACGTGTCATTCTATCCAGGAAACACCTGTGTCCGTGCAAGGGAAATCTACCATTTCTGCAGAGCTGCAAACATATTATTCCTTCCTTCCTTTCAAAGCAAATGGCTAAGATGTGTTCTCTTCCACAATGTAATAAGGATAACATTTGAACCTTCATGCATCTCCAAATTTTTGCAGCAAGCTTTGACACTGCTCTCACCATCTCTCTCCTGTAACATTTCATACTGACAAGCTGACTGGCGGTGCCGACTACAGGCTGCTGTTCCTAGACTAAGTAAATAAATATACCCAAATCCAACAGTAGTGTACAAATAGCTGTCTGAATTGAGCACTGTATTTGGCTCGGGAAGCAGCACGTTGGATCCTACATCCTTAGCACTCATGCTAGATTTGCATTGAAAGGTGACATTCTTATCAGTATTTCTTTTGGCATGGTCAATCCTGTTTCCAAGCTATTTTGCCGCTCGCATTAAGAAGGCAGAAGCCTATTACATTTGAAGCTATTCTCCTTTGAACACAGAACGCAGGAAGGCATCCATTGTCAGAGCAGGGAAATAATGCTCACAAATAACTTTGAAAATATATGTCAATTAAAATGAGCGGTTTAAATGGCAGATGAACAATGCTCCAGCTCTGAGATTCCCTCTCTGTACAGACAAGCTGTAGGAACTGTGACAGTGCCTTTAATTTTAACATGCACCTAGTTTAAGAAGGAGGGTTAGTAGCCCCAAGACTGAAGTACCCATCACAAAGAGCGTTTGTCAAGTTGGAAACTGCAAGTCAGTTCAACACCACCAAAGCATCAGAGGGAATCAGAGGATCTCTCAAACAAAGGCCTTTCAAACGGATCAAGACATTTCAGTCAAACAAAAATACCTGATGCCTGAGAATTCTGGTGCTTCCACCAATTGGGTATCACATCTGTATCATTAGCCCTCACACCTCAGTGTGTTGCACCAAATAGAACTGACATCATTTGATGCAATTGCTTTTTGAGGAGGAAAGAATCCCGCAAAGGAAGGGGTTTGGTGTTACAAGACCAGCGAACTGATTATCTAACACAAGCTGGGCTCTGCAGGGTAACTTTTTAACAGTTCCTATACTAGTATCTCTCTCTCTCTCTCCTTCATAAGCAAGGACTTCAGCTTTCCCTCCTCAGTCTGAGAGACAATGCAGCCGAACAGCAAGTACTGTAGCTGATTTTTATTGATTCTGCAACATTTCACTGTCACACCTCTGTTCAGACTGCATTTTAAATATGTATTTGATACAACATACACATCTTTGTGATTGATTTGGAGCACTGAACAGAAAGATACAAGGTCACAACCTGACATTCAGTTTTCATTCATTCCTATCCTAAGAAACAGAGAAAATGCATTTGAAGGCAACTTAATTTAATATACAGCTTTAAACTATATGAATAGGAGAAAAACTAACTCAGAAATAGATTCCCATGAAGAGATTATAAATCATTCTCAATTGCATTTTGAGGATTGTCTCCATCTCAGTATTGGCTACATATTCTTACAGGTGTGATCTGATATGTCACTTCAAGAAGGGGACACAGATGCCCTCAGGGTACAAACATTCACATTAAGAGTAGTTTGGGCTTTATTAGAATCCAGCTATTGCTCTTTTAAGGTCTGGTTCTGCCCTGCATAGAGAACGTGCTTGTAGCAAGCACATCTCACTGCCTGTCTCTCCACAGCACAGTTCAGAGGCCTTATGTGGCATCCTTACACAGGAGTAAAAGGAGATTTTTTTTTATTACTTACAGAAAATAATAAATACTACAAAATTACTATAAAAAAGAATAAATGCTTGATAAAGAATTCATAAAAACAGGCTAAACTGAAGATGCAGCACTAGGGTATGATCACCTTATACTATAGTTAATCTGCTATTCAGGTACTTTTTACACAAGCAGGATCTGCACTAGTGCCTAAAAATCATAGCATCTCTTTGCACTGAAAGAGACCTTAAAGATTGAGTCCAACTGCTAAATAACAGTAAACCTGACATACCAAATTCTTACTGGCATCTAATCTATAATAAAATAAAAACGTTATGCTTTCCTATAAATCATGGGACACTCAAATACAAAAGCTCACTTAAGAAAAGATGCCAGCTTTTTAACACTCTGCTATCTCACACCAAACAGCAGAGAAAAACGCGCCCGAGGCTGGCGCGGTCTAGCATCTCGCTAGAAAGCTGGCTCGGGACCAATGAGCTCGGGAAGCAAGGCACTCCACTCTACTCTCCTGTTCGGGCTTCCAGGGGCGGCAGCACCCCGGCGCTCTCCGAGGCAGGGAGCGAGCCGCGGCACAGCCGCCCCTCGCGTGCCTGCCCGAGATCGTGACGTCAGCCGCGGGACATTGAAGCCGCGCCCCAGGCCGGGGCGGGCTGGCGCTGCGCTGGAGAGCTGCTGCTGCTCGCTGGGCTGCGGCCAGCCGCACTGCCGCCGCACTCACACGGGCAGGGACAGGGATGGGTTGCACCTCGCAGCAAAGCTGCCTCCAAAAGATCACTGTCGACCCAGACTGAGGTCGAACATAGGTAGGCAGGTGCGCAGGCAACTGGATGCAGAGAGTGCTGGAGCCTGGCACTTAGAATGGAAGGTAGTCGAGACACCACCTGCATTAAGTGTGAGAAGCTCGACTCATCTGCTTAACCCTAGTGGCTGAACTGAAGGAGGAAGTTACTAGGCTTAGGACTGTAAGGGAATGTAAAAGGGAGTTGAACTTGAGTAACCAGGCTCTGCAGGCTCCCCTAGCAGAGGCAGGTGACCCAAAAAGATAATGAAATAATTGAGTGTTCAATATGCACTCAAGCTAAGAGGGGCAGCAACAAAACCTCCACTCTGGACTTCCACAGGGCGGACTTCGGGTTACTCAAGGAACTAACTCATAAGGTAACTTGGGAAACAGCTCTTAAAAACAAAGGGGTCCAGGAGGGCTGCACCTACTTCAAGGAAGAATTCTTGAAGGCTCAGAACAGGCTGTGCCAATGTGCCAGAGATGAGCCCCAGGGCAGAAGGCATGGATGGGCAATGAGCTTCTGAGTGAATTAAGGGGAAAAAAGAGGGTGTATCATCTACGGAAATGTAGTAGGGTGAGAAAGTTCCCCCCCTACACACAAAAAGAAACCACAGCTAGCTCAGTCGGAAAAGCAGATGAAAGCTATATTTACAGGCAGAAATGGAATGCAATGAATATGTACACAAACATACAATATTTACAATAGATACAGAAATACACAGCAATGAACACAATGCAGAAAAGCCTTTTTCCCTCCAGCCGGCCAGGGGGGTTCCCGAACCCCCCTCTCTCCCTCCCTACCTCCCCTTTTTCCCAAAAAGGGTTAGAGAGAGAGAGAAAGGCAATTAAGGAAGGAAAATTCTGTTAGCTCAAAGCGAATGCAAGAATTAGCTTTCTTATCTGGTTAGCTTTGTTAACCAAGGTCACTCCTGCTTCAGAAAGAGAGAAGCCGTCCAGCCCACAGGACAGAGAAGCACAGACTGCACCCAGCCTGAACCCAGACCAGACTGAACTAACAGCACCCAAAGTTAAAATTGCATTCTACAATCTACCAATGAAATTAGTTTAGACTATCTTATTTTTGTTTAAATATCAAAAACATTCAGCCAGAGTGTTTCAGCAACTGTCTCTTTCTTAAAGGAATAGCCTAAACTGGTCACAGGAAGGAAGGAGAGGTGACCCATAGAAGGATGTTGCTAGGTCATGTAGGAAAAAAATTAGAGAGGCAAAAGCCCATTTAGAGCTTAGCCTGGCACTGCTGTGAAGGACAACAAAAAATCCTTCTATAAATATATTAATAGCAAGAGGAGGGCAAGGAGCACAGCCCTGAGAGGAGAGGCTGAGGGAGCTGGGGTTGCTTAGCCTGGAGAAGAGGAGGCTCAGAGGAGACCTTATTGCTGTTTACAACTCCCTGAAGGGAGGTTGTAGCCAGGTGGGGGTTGGTCTCTTCTCCCAGGCAAGCAGCACCAGAACAAGAGGACACAGTCTCAGGCTGTGCCAGGGGAGGTTTAGGCTGGATGTTAGGAAGAAGTTTTTCATAGAAAGAGAGATTGGCCATTGGAATTTGCTGCCCAAGGAGGTGGTGGAGTCACCATCATTGGAGGTGTTTAGGAAGAAACTTGATGGGGTGCTTGGTGCCATGGTTTAGTTGATTAGATGGTGTTGGGTGATAAGTTGGACTCAATGATCTCAGAGGTCTCTTCCAACCTGGTTAATTCTATTCTATTCTAAAAGCTTGAACATGTTTTTATCCTTCCTGCCAGTCCATGCTTTTGGCCTTAGAGCTGCCACAGACAGCGAGAGATGTGAGTGATTTTGCAAAGCATGAGTGCTCCTGACTTCTTCAGAAATTTCCCAGTAACTTCTAGCACAAATTTTGTATTTCTGAGCAAATATATCTTCATTGAGTACAATGAGATGCACACACAAGATCCTGAATTTTACACCTGCACACACAAGTGTGTGTGGATGAGTAAGCATGAGAGAATATAATTAGCCCTGCTCTGTCTTCACAGATTGGCATAAACCCAGGATCAGTCTATACCAATGAATCTTATAGGGACTGACTAGCTTTGCAAATAATAAACAGAAAAGAATATTCCACAGGTATGGGTTGAAGGTTGCTGTTTAAACATACTCAAAGTAATGCACTAAGTAAAAATGTGCTTCTTTGCAGACAGTAACTATGCCCTCCAAAACAACAGCAGTGTAATTATGAAGTCAAAGGACTTGCAATCAGCCTTCCTTCTATTAACGAAAAACAAAATTCATTTCAATCTAAAAGAATTGTTCTTCATGTACAAATAGAAGAATCCATAAAGCCATTTGTCAAATAGAATAGAATAAAATAAACCAAACACTGCAGAGTTCCATCAAAATGTCCTGCAGAACCATGGCTGCAACCCAAACCTGTGCGCTGTTTCATGATGCAACTGAACAGCCTAGGGTACCAACTGGGTGACATGCTGTCCCTCAAAGTAACACAAAGGGATGCTTACAAAGCAAACAGCTTGCCAATTTGTTTTAATAGCCTCCTACTACTGCCTCTCTATAGACTAGCAGCAGGGAATCATTTTTAAGTGTGACACTGCATATTATCAGGAGGCAACTTTCAAGCAGGAGTATCTAAGTTTGTAGGTGTTTGGCATCTTGGAGCTTGCATACATGCACAGTGATATCAGGGATAATTTTGACACTTCTTTGAGTGCTAAGTGTGCCATCTCCAGCATAACTAGGTCACGAATAATCCAGTTCAGGTGGCTTTATGAACTTTCAGAAGTTGCTTTTCCGAACACAGAGGAAGCACCACACAGAAGCGTACCAGCTCAAGCCTGAGGCATCGTGAGCGAGGCTGAGCAAAGGCTGGGCTGGGCTGGAAGGGGCACTGAGTGCCAGGTAAAGCCCCACTCAAGTGAGGGGGCATCTTCTGTTAGATCTAATGTTTACTACCATGCTGCTGTCTGAGCTATTTGTCCCTCTTCCAGCATTATGCACCTCGGGCGTTTTTATGCACCTTGGGTTTTTTGGTGTAATGTCCTTCACAGATTGGAAGGAAGCAAAAAACAAAGCCAGACTTGTGCAGTCTATATTAACCTCAATACTGAGTAAGACAGTGGCTTTCTTATTTCAAATTGCCTCATTTTGCAGATTTATGCTGCTGACAATAGGACAGCTCCTAAAATCATTCAGACACTGAGCATTTTTATCTCCAGATATATGTATTTATTATCTTCTGAAGGGATGAAGCCTTGAAAGTCCACTGAGTTTACTGGCTTAGCATCACATAAATTATTCTAGGAATATTTTATTTATGTTTGCCTCTAGTGTAAACTCAAATATTCCCAGGAAAGAGTTACAGTTCATTAAGACAGGCTTGTGTTTTATGTCCTCTCTGACAAGCTACACTCATCAACTCAATGTACCACACTCTGATTTATATGCTTGACTTTACTTTCATTGTGAGATTATAGAAAGATATAATTCCATATTTCAAATAGACTACATAGCATTCTAAACATTTTCTCACTTAATACCATTGTCCAACAACAGCCACAGTTTCTCTGGCTCCTCTGCTGCTCCCCATGGCACATGTATTTTGCATGAAAACACCAGCTGTTTGATCAAAAGCACCAAGAATACACTACTGCAAGCAACAGGAACAACACAGCATAAACACTGTCAGCTCAGGGCTCATTTTATAACATTTCTTATTTCATATGAAGCAAGAAATGCCAAGAATGTATTTATACATTTCAATCGGTTTTGTTTCAGCTTAGTGAGCATTTGGTTTCGCTACACCAGAATAACTGAATCAAGATGCACACACATGCTGAACTGGAGCAACTTTAAGATCTTACTGCAGCAACCCTTGGGCTCCCTTCCCAGGCTTGGGCAGCTGTGCACTGCCTGCCTGTTTCCCATTGCCTCCTATCTGGCTGCCAGTCCCTGGGGCTAGGGAACTTTCTGTTTGTCCTTTAGGAAAGGCAGAACAATCTACTAGCAAAAAGCCTGACACTGAGGTGACCTTTTTTGGTTTGTTTTGTTTTTCCCCAGTTAAAAACAAACAAATAAAAATTCAACCAACAAAAAGAAAGGGAAAAAAAACACCACCCCAAAACAAAAACAGGCAAGAAAACCACACACAAACTATGTTGACCTTATACTGGAAATCATACAAAGACTCAAAACCAAATTATGACAGAGGTGGAATCCTTTCAGGAATTGAACCTCCTCTGACCCTGATCCAACAAAGCACTTTGCCAATGATTAACTTCAAGTACACAAAGTCATCCTCCACAACTCACCAGAACTATTAAGAACTCTGCTTAACTGTCAGCTGTGGAGAAAGCCTGGCTGCTAGCAATTGTTCTTACAGCTGTGTGCCAGTTCTGGTCAGTGATGGAGGGAGATCCACACAGGAAATGTTACCATGTTTATTTTAGAAAAGTCAGCCAAATCCAAGTACTTGTGTACACACCCTCAACCCCCACATGGTAAAGAAGCTTTACTCAAGTCGGGTCAGCTTTTAAAAGTCTCTCTGGCCATTATTCCCTCCCAAACAAGAAAACCAAAGCAAGTGTCCCTAACAGCACCAAGACTACTTTGTCAGAGATGCAATCACATTTCCCTTACAACTAAGTTCTTTTTGCCACACTTACCCTAGTAAATACTTTCAAGCACAGTACTTTATTTTATTATCTCATCTTGATGGGACATTCAAACACATCTGTTGCTTTTGATGGCAATACAAATACACTGCTATTTTACAGTTGCTGCAACATTTGCTGTCACCCATGTTTTATGGGAAAGCTTTTCTAAGATGAAAAGGAAAGGCTTGATGTCATGATGCTGAATTTCAGGTGGGTTTCCACCATATACTGCAAATACATATTATTAATGAAGTTGGGTACAGGAGTGCCACCACAGCTTACTTAGAGTGTATCATGACACCCAGACAGACTGGTGAGCTGGGCAGAAAGGAACCAAACGAGGTTCAACAAGGATAAGTGCAGAGTGCTGCACTGGGAAGGAAGAAAAAACTGCAGCAGTACAGACTGGGAGGTGATCTGCTGGAGAGCAGCCCTGTGGAGAACCACCTGGGAGTCCTGGTGGACAAAAAGTTCTGCATGGGACAGCAATGTGCCCTGGTGGCCAAGACCAATGGGATCCTGGGGTGCATTCAGAGGAGTGTGTCCAGCAGATCCAGGGAGGTTCTCCTCCCCTCTACTCCACCCAGGTGCAACCTCACCCAGAATATGCATCCAGTTCCGGGCTCCCCAGTTCAAGAGGGACAGGGATCTGTTGGAGAGAGTCCAACAGAGAGTTACCACGATGATTAAGGGGCTGGAGCATGTGCCCTATGCTCCAGAGAGGCTGGGAAACCTGGGGCTTTTAGGCTGGAGAAGTGAAGACTGAGAAGGGATTTAATAAATGTTTATAAATATCTGAGGGCTGAGCACCAAGAGGGAGGGGACAGGCTCTTCTCCATTGCATGCTGTGATAGGACTAGGGACAATGAATATAAACTACAGCACAGGAGGTTCCACCTCAACACAAGGAGGAACTTCTTCACTTTGAGGGTCACAGAGCACTGGAGCAGGCTGCCCTGGGAGGTTGGGGAGTCTCCTTCTCTGGAGACTTTCAAGACCCATCTGGATGTGATCCTGTGTGACCTGTGCTAGATTCTGTGGTCCTGCTCTGGCAGGGGTTTGGGCTTGATGATTTCTGAAAGTCTCTTCCAGCCCCTAACATCCTACAATCCTATGATCCTATGAGTCTGGCTTCACTAAGCTCCCTTTGTGGAAAACAGTGAAGTCCATCAGTGAGCAAATCAGGGAAACAAGCTAATTTAGATGTCCTGAATTGCTTTACAGAGAAGCTTTTCTGTCTCCACTGACCACAGAGGAAAGAGAGATTTCCAAGTTATATGACTGCATTTAGATGATATGGGTTTTTCTTCCGCCCAAAAATGCCCATCTCCAAAATCAAAACAATCTGAAATGTGGCCACTTGCTGCTTTACTTGCAAAGCTGAAGACACCACTTGAAAAAATACCTCCCTACATCACATCTCACCTTCCCTGAAGCAGAAACAGGTGTAGTCCTGTTCACCCCAGTGCCAACAGGATCCACAGCAACCGCAGGTACCCAGTTCTACACTGTAACACTGCAATAACTCATGGGACCAGTTCACTCCCTGGCTTGTAAGCCACGATGGCAGATGGCACATAAAGCCCTGCTCTCTCCTCCAAGACAGTAACCCAGAACAACCTATGCACCTATACCATGAGCAGAAATGCTGCTCTCACTTCACAACAACCCAAAGGCACAGCAAAGATGAGCAGCCCCCTCTTTCTCATCAAATTCCTATCTGAAATTGCACTTTATTGTTGTTCAGTAAAGCCAAAACACCAAGAGCAAACTCACTGACATTACTCAGGGAGGTGGCAGCTCATATCCTGCACTTACTGACACAGGAAATTAGGAAGGAATATGGAGAAGACATCATTTCCAGGCGGCTGCTCAACTGCTCTTTACCTGCAGTGCTACAGGAGTGTCGTTGAAATCTTACAAAAATGGCCAACCGTAACTTGAGTGTAGCAGGAAACACTCCTGAAGCGTACCAGGCACTAAACCCAGATGCTGTACCAGTGTGGCCACAGTAAGCTTAGCTGGTGTTCAGCTAACCACCTGTCCTTCAACAATAGGAGCATTTTAAAAACACACTAAAATACAAAGACAGTAAATGCATACTCAATTTTACCAAAATGTAACAAACCATCCTACAGCCCAGCACACCAGGGTTGTCATTTGTGCCCACGGACAAATGGTTAAAACATTTCTTCTGCCAAAACGTTCTTATTAGAAACATCTTAATTACCTAACACAAAGACAATACAATTCTCTCGTAGAAAACTGCAAGGCTGCTTTTCAGAGGCTGCTTCTGTGGAAATCACACACAGAACTTCATGCCAATGTTAAGCAACAATTCCCTTTGTTGGGTTTTTATTTGAAGACCGAGAGAACAGAAAGAGGAAAGGCTATCATCTTGCCTTGAAGCTATCTAAGGTCTTTCACACTCTTGCTCTTGCCTCCCTTACCCGATTTTCATCTGGCTGGTGCTAGCTAGTGTTTCCACTAGCTCTACTCATTTTCCAGAAGCCACTTGGTTTCTCCAGAAGTCCCAATTCCTTCAAATTGTAATCAGATATCATGAGCCACTACAAGGCAGGCAAGCAGGCATCCTTCTGCCAGTGAACTTATATAACTTTATACTTTCTACTGTTCAAATGCTAGGCTGTTTCCAAGCGTGGCAACCACATAGGAATTTTAACCTGTGATCAAATAAGAGGAGAACTTTCCCCCTTGTATTTCCAAAGAATAAGCATAAGCACTTTTGCATAGAAGTCTTAGTAACCATCCTCACCAGGTTCTACATGACCGACTGATGGGCGTCTCTTGCACACGCCTTCAGCGAAGGTATCAGACTTGCTCTTCTTCCCTGAAAATGATGTGTCATAAGCAAAGAGCACACCATCACCTATTCTCATAATTGACAGAAGCTCTACTTAGCATTTTCCCAATGTTAATACCACAACTGCAATAATAAAAGATGCTTCAGATGTAAAAACCACACACTTAGAAGTTACACCTAGCACAATACATAAATACATCTGTGTTCTTTCCAAATCCATGCAAAGCTTTTGTTACCATAACTTCTCTGTTCCTCCTGGACAAATCAGTTTTCCCTTCCAGGAAGGGATAAGGAGCTTGCAAGCCTTTTCAGTTTCTAAAGGGTTGGGATTTTTAATCATTATTTCTAACAAGTTTTCAGCAAACAAAGAGAATAAACGTCCAAATGTTTATATTACTGGAGGACTGATGTATACCAATGCAGCCACACTCAAAACTAAGCATTCCATATGTCTTCTATGCCTCTAATCTAAGCAGTCAGATTTAGAAGGTCTCTGCAATTTCAAAGGCTTAGGGAAAAATCCTTGCCAGAAGCCTTATTTCTGTGCATTGTTCTAAATCTCTCACAATGGCACCAGTTACACTACATACTCTTCCAGAGATCAATCACAGCTACATAAAGTAGTCATTTACTGAGTCCCATAACAGACTGCCAGACCAATCTGAGTACATGAAAGTTACAGTATCCCCCAGCATGGAAAAGGAGTTACTCAGTTAAATGAGGGGATTGGTTTTGCTCTGCAGATTGAGGCTGAGAAGGGGGAGGGAAGCCCTGGTAGTGGCAGGCTTAAGGCATCTGCACATCCCTAGCTTTTGTGACTAGTCTTCTTTTGTGACTGCAGGATCATAAAAGGTGGAAGAAATAATTCCCTCTCTACAAAGCCTTTTTTATTTTTTTAAAGAATACAAACAAAACAAATAACCCTATCACAGTTTTAGTCACTTCTCCATTTGATGTATACAGCATGCAGCTTATCTCACTCACACACCAAGTCTCCTTGAAATATCTCTTCATCAGGACAGTGAGCAATGGCAAGCAGATGCCTGCAGCCCCACTGCACCAAATGCTTAAGACAGACACACTACTCTGATCAGAGCAGTGGCCCAGGGAGGTTAGGGTATGGTACTCACTAAAACATCTCAGCCTAAGCAGGTTCCAATTTTCCAGTTAAATATGCAAGATGCATTAAGTTCAGCTCTAAATGCCTTGAGACAGAGCACAGGTGGAGCTTTTTGGTTGTTTTGCTCTGTTTTGGTAAGAAAACCATGTTTCTTTTTACTGCAAGGACAATACACAGTTAACAATAATTCAGCACTTCCAATATTCCTTCACTCCCTGCTACTTAGGAAAACATAGAGGGGAAGGAAAAGGAAATATAAAGACAGAAACAGATTCCCAACAACACGTGAAAAAAAGAAAAAAAAAAAAAGCAATGTAATATAAAGAGGTAAACAGACTGAGTACAAATACTTTGAGTGACAGGGTTAACACCTCCCCCCTCATCATTAAAAATCCACCTGCAATAAAATCTTCTCTATACTCTGACAACCAGTCTGGGTATAACACATTACAGCACATACTCAGATGCTGAATCACTGTGTTTGAGCAACAGCTAATAATCTCTCTCACGAAAATGAGGAACCTTCTGTTCAGTATGCACATATAAAGTCCACATCCATAGAGAGCATACTAGAAACTCCAGCCAGTCCTGAACAAACAGATACTGAGAAGCAGAGCTTTCTTTTTTCCTTCCTATCTGGCTGTATCTGACTCATGTACTCTCTCTTCTCTCACATCACTCACTGTCTGCAAAATAGAAAAGTATGTTAAATCAACAAGCAAGAAACCTTTTATTCACTGTTTTCATTTTTATCCCATGTGTCCTTGTGTGTACAGTTTCGGCAGTCCACAGATTAAAGCTGCTCAGCTTTAAAAGTCTCAGCACAGCAGTTCACACATCTTTTCCCAAAGCCATGCCATGTGCTCTGTCAAGGTCTCCATCTGCACTGGCATGGAGATTCAGAGCTCCTAACCCACTTCCAGATTCCCTAACTCATACCATGGTGCTCTTGTTACATGCTCTAATAATGGTTTTGGCTATAGATTAAGGCATAGCCCATTATTCCCCATAGTGATGTGCCCCTCATGTAACACCTCTGTGTGCAAGCACCTCACTGGTACAGAGGAAGCGATGCAACATGCACTGTTTAAACTGAGATCGCTTTTAAGCCCACCTTCTTTCTTTCATTAAAGACTGCTAGAAAACTCTTTATCCCTTTAATGCCACTAGCTATCATGCTGTTCTAAAGCAAGCAGAAGAGGAAAGTAGCAACACAGGGCCCTGCAGCAATCATCTTACAGAGCAAAGCACAATAACCCTTATTTTTGCATGCATAATACTAATACTGTTAGGGGTTATTAAATTATCCAGCCCTGTTAGAGTCCAACTCCAGTACTTAAAAGTCTGACCCCAGCATGCAGTCTGATGGAATACATGCCACTACTTAAATCATGAAAATTGCTTGGGTGTACAGTTTATGTCCAAAGCTCCCAAAAAGAATGGTTTCATACAGATGCAAACACCCTCTCAGCATTATAGTGATAGTCACAGGCAGATGGCCAGGGAAAAACACTCTGTTCCTATCACTTGTCTTTCTGTATCTGTTCAGTTTTGATTACTTACATGGACTTCTTAGTGAAGCCAAACACTGAATCACAGAATGGCATCTTTCAGGCCAATAGGTCATAACCTTTTTCTTTGATTCTTCCAATTGGACATACACACAGAATAACTGACTGTCCTTGGCAGAGTAACTGCAGGCTCATACCAGCCTAAATCTGAGATCAAAATGTCGTCCATTGTAAGTCTCCCATGACCTGAGGGTTCCAAGTGACCTCTGATTGACCAGTGACTAACACCATACCTAGTAGAGACTCGAAGAAGAATTTATTGCATGTGCAATAGTGCAAGCATGCTTTTTGAGATCTCTAAAACTCTATACTCCGGATTATTTTTTAGGCTGGACAGAGCCTAACCCCTGAAAAGCTGCTAGGGCTACTGTTCACAACACTACTTTGATAGATCCCTAAATAACAGGACAAACAAATCAGACCTGATAATCAAATGATTAAAAAACTTGAGTCCTGTAATTACCAATACCAATACCACGTCACTTTTTTTTTTTTTTAATTCCTGTTAGCCAAGATGAAAATTAGGCTTTCTCAATAAGCAGACACCAAGACCTCACACTTTCAAAACACGCTAGATTTCCTGATCTGATCACAGAATTTACCATTCCTAAACTGCAAGATCTAAAGTGCCAAGAAATGGAAGGAAAAAAACTGTTTCTGAGCCAATGTTCTCAGTATAGCTAGACAGAAAAACAAAGCAGAGAAGGAAGAACATCAAGAACAGACACGTGGTACTGAATTGATAGTATTCATATAAACAATGCGTTAATTTAGCAATCTGAAGATCATCTGCATTTCACCACTGATCAGTTCAGATAAGATGCTAACCAAGTATCACCACACACAGAGCAGTGAGACATGACAAGAGTAGAATTGATGCCTGCTGAGGTGAAGAACTGAGCAGTCTTTAAAAAAATTAAAATTAAATTGTATAGCTGCTTCTATTTCCCAAAAACTGCTACCATTAGTATAGGCCACAGCACAACAGGGGGGAGGACCTGAACAGACATGGCGAGCGTAATTGAGCAAAGATGTGTTCTAAAATTAACATCTAAATTATAAAGTGAGCTTTTACTTACAACTAACCTGAGCATATACATTAAATTACCATGTGGTTGTGTTTGTTCAGGCTGGAGAAGAGGAGGCTGAGGGGAGACCTCACTTCTCTCCACAACTACCTGAAGGGAAGTTGGAGTGAGGAGGGGGCAGCCTCTCCTCTGGAAATGGTTTCAAGCTGCACCAGAGGAGGTTCAGACTGGATGCTAGGAAATATTTCTTCCCAGAGAGGGTTCTCAGACATTGGAATGTTCTGCCCAGGGTAGTACTGGAGTCACTATCACTGGAGGAGTTCAAGCAGGGTTGTGGAGCTGGTCCTTAGGGACATGGTTTAGTGTGATCCTCCAGGGCGGGGTCAAAGGTTGGACTGGATGAGCTTGGAGAACTATGTAAGAGTCACATCTGCAACTCCTAGAGCCTTCACCAGCCTTACTGTGCAAGGCAGGACAACGGATTAAACAGGTCATGGGCTGATCTGTTTTAGCCATATCTGGTTCTTACTTTGCAAAATACCTATCAAAGTCCAAACCTTGCAGTGGCACAGAGCAGAGAGAGGCAATAACATATTGGACTGATTACTACTAGCTAACACAGACAAAAGAATAATTATCAGCTGAGTGCGTTGGACTTCTCAGGAAGTAATTATTAGCTGATGATTATGATACATGATTTTTTTTATCTCCAGAAACAAACTTGATTTTCATTGAAAAACAAAGCTGCTTTTTTTTTAAATTTTAAATGCCAATGTGATTGCCTGAAACTGTAACCAGGAACTGCTCTCAAAAACCTACTACTACCAAGTTAAAAAAATAAGTCTGA